>CM067216.1:44669813-44945197 GCA_034190945.1 Octodonta nipae | reverse complement strand
AAATGTGATATATGGCCACCTAGACATTTAAAATATGTTACCTCTTCTAATATTTCATTACCAACAACTACCTTAGGTCTGACACGGTATTTACCAAACAGGCCATTACTTTGATCTTAGAAGATAATATTTTCATGTTATACTCTGTACAAATTAGTTGCAGATGCTATATTTCCATTTGAAGGTCGTTTTCTGATTATGTCAGTAACACCAGACCATCTGCCTTGAGTTCAAACTGGTATTCTTGGTCTAATTCAAATACTCTTTTGAATTTTTCCATTCTTTTATTATGTTGGGTAAATACTGTACCCTTATTTGACATTTGTGCTGCTGCTCTTCGGTTTATATCAATTAATATTTTATTGTTGTTGTACATGCGTCTTATTGCTCTTGTTAGTTGATTTGGATATCCCCGTTTTTCCGTATCCCCATAATTTTCCTTTATTTTCGTCCTCCAATGCATTGTCTAAATCTATGAAACTGATATGTGTCTCTTCATTTAAGTTTTCAACACCCTGTATTTCCAAACCTGTATCTATATTTCTTCAATTTGGATAACATATTCAGCGTTGGCTGTATTTATTTGAGAAACAGTTTTATACCCACAAAATTGATTGTTCCTACGCTCTCATTTACTCTTTAATCTGCATTTTCATTTGCAGTTACAAAAAAAAAACCTGCGAGGCTTTTCTATTTCCTGCAAATTTCTCCCGCACAGCTTAGATGACACCAAAATATGTTAATTAGAACTTCCAGTATTTTGTCGAAAACAGAAAACTCCCATAAAACCGCAAACTTTGCATCATGTGCTACGTGTTTGGAACTTTCGTCGCTCTCGTACGCCTCTTTTGAGACGAAATAAATAACTTCCGAGCTCACTGAAACATATTTGACGCGAACAAATCGAGGATGTTACTGCATAGTTAATAAAGATCGTGAATAATGGCCGGCGTTCTTATTCTCCTTTTTCAGTTTTAATTAAAATTATTAAATTAATGTTTTTTAATTGCATTCGGATTAAACAAAACAGATGAGCAGCAAAAACTCATCGTTCGATCGCGTTAGGGCAGCAACAGGTTTTAGGCAACAAATTGATGAACGGGAAGAGATTATCCTGGAAGTCATTCTTTGGGATTCATCCAGTGGAGAAATAAATTATTATTGATGAGGGGGTGCGTTATATATTGATGCTCTGTATTCTGTATGTCAAACTAAGCTCACAGATATGTCTGATTTACTGATTTATTATCATAATTAATATAGTTTACCTATAAAAAATGTAGAAACGCAAAAGTATTTCCTATTCAGTTTTGAGGCGTTGTATCAGTTTGGCCTCTACCCTATCTATTTTTTAGAGTACATCTGTGAAAATGGAAAAAACTGGACATTAATTACATAATAGTCCAGAAAAGTGGGGGAGTGTTTCAAATCTCTATATGTCCATTCGCTTGGATAGGGGGTCAACGAGTTTCACAAAACATTAAACTTTTGATTTTTGATGTGGATACTCACGACAAAGTTTTATTTTATACAAAACAAGCAGCCAGGATTTACTGGTCTGTTAGTTACGATTTTGCCAAAAAAGGAATATCGAATATTTTGTGAAATGAAGTAAAAGTTGAAATTATCTTTTAACCGACTTCCAAAAAGGAGGAGGTTATCAATTCATCACGTATTTTTTTTTTATGTATGTTACCTTATTTCTTCTCCTGTGGTGAACCGTTTTGAATGAATATGGTCTTGTTTATTAGAGTATATATCCTGATTGGTGAGACTTCAAATTTGGAAAAAGAAATCTATTGGTAAAGTGATGAAATTTGTGAGTGAACACATGCTTGCATGGAAATCGACCAATATCCCTAACATATTGGACGAGTTTTCGAAAACTCCTTATGGATGTGTATAGTTTTTTAACGTTTAATCTATTAAGGAAGATCCCTAGGTGATCTCATATACTTTTCTGCGACTTGCAACTTGCAGATTTGCAGAAAATCGGCGAAAATTTCAAATTTCTTATGAAAAATTTCATCGAAATGACATAACGAACATTTCCTCATAAATAATTTAATTCCAACGTAATAGTGCAGGAATTTTTGGGCAATGGAAGTTTTAATTGCGAATTTGAAAATTTTTTATGTACATCTCAAGCATATAGGTAGTAAAGCATAGTATTTCGATTGCTTAAATCAATGAGTACCAAGCTCGTTTTGTATGCTTTGGTTGTCAAGTTCTCCTGGCCTAATAGAAAATTCAATGACAACACATGACAAACTCTAAACTGCTATTTGGTACATTTATAGACAGGGTGTTTAGTTATAGCACTCAAAATAACAAAGTAAAGTAATACAAGGAGTTGCATTTATATGATGATTAAAATATAGGACGGAGTAGAATGATAGTGGGCCATAGGCAGCCGTATCTACAGAATGGTTGGAATATAGGGTGGAGTGGACGTTTGGTGGTATAAAAATGTTGAAAAAAATGTGGAATTAAAATTATATAGGGTGATTAAAAAACTGTTATATGATGTGGACGTAAACAAATCATATACAGGATGGTTGAAATATATGCTGGAGTTGAATTATATTTATACAGTGTGATTAAAAAATTATTTATTTTATAAGAAGTTGCATAAAGTGTGTAGAGGAATTAATGTTACACAGGGCGATAATATAAATTTTAAAAATGAAATAATTTATGGGATAGCTCACAAGGAGTTATATACTATGGTTGAAACATAGGACGGATTTGACTCCGTAAATATGGGATGGATTCTACTTCGTCCTATAGTTTACAGAAGGCAGCTAACAAATTTATGCTTGTCCGTGGGCAGTCGTATGTACAGGAGGATGGTATATAGAGCGGAGTGGAATTATCTATAGTTATACAGAGTTGCCAAAAAAAGTTGAAAAAAGGTTACATGACGTGGTCCATAAGGCACAAATATATTTTGGGCTTATTAAGTCAACGCGTACTAGTACATTTTGTTCGTAAACATTAACCTGTCAATTTAAATGAAAATATATCATTGTGTAATGTTGAGGCTTTTGCTGTTACCTGGTTCTGTCTATTAAGGTTATACATACAAAATAAAAAATAAAGAATGAAAACTACCTGAGTTCAAAAAAACTAAAAAATTGAAAATAAAACATTTAAAAAAAATATGACTTCCACCTATAACTAAAAAGCTAAAAATAATTTTAACAAAATACAACACTAGCAAATAAATAACACATTCAATGTTGTTAGGTACCTACCCAGGAAGTAAAAAATGTAAACATTAAAAGGTGTACATTCTGTACAAATTAATTACCTATCAATCTGGTATATTTTTGGAGTCGGTGCAAGCAACAATCAAGCTTGATGAAGTAGACTGATAAGTACGCAATGAAGGATTTTACATAGTATTCTGTTACAATTATTTTTAGCTTTTTAGTTATAGGTGGAAGTCGGTTATTTTTTTTTTAATGTTTTATTTTCAACTTTTTAGTTTTTTGAACTCTGGTAGTTTTCGCTCTTTATTTTTTATTTTGTATGTGTAACCTTAATATACAGGACCAAGTAACATCGAAAGCCTCAACATTACACAATGATACATTTTCATTTAAATTGACTGGTAAATGTTTACGAACAAAATGTACCAGTACGAGTTGACTTAATTAGCTCAAAATATATTTATGCTTTATGGACATTTTACTTATTAAATATGCCTTAGCGCCGTACATGTACATTAACTGGAACTGTAAGACAACAAAACTTAAATTTGCAAAATAATTTTTACTTAATTATAATTGTAGTGAACTATTCTGTATAAGTACAAAAAAGTGTATAATAGTAGAAGAAAATTCGAACACTGAGCGACAAGTAGTAATACTAATTACAAAGAAAGAGAAAATTCAATTTTCAGAAATATATCCACCAACATCTTCTATAACAACGTCAATTTTCATTGTATTTCTATTACATATACTAAAGATTTATCAATCAAAACATTAGTCTTCTATATAGCAAAACAAAAGACAATATATCAACAGAACTGAAATCTAATGATATATATATGTTATATGCAAAATATATCAGCACTTAGTTCACACAGTCGAGAAGTCAACGGAATTTAAAGCGTACGTGACTTCTCAGGGATATCAAATTTCATCTTGAATTATATGCAAACAACTTCCCGGAAACCTACACGAGTCCGTTTACCCAGTAAAAACGCTGATTTGCATCAGCACTTTTGTTAATGTTATAAAAGCAACTGGAAACGTTCTCGTGTTGTCATTCAAATAATATCATTTATAGCATTAAGTTATTCAAGTACTTTAACTATTTAAATTGTTCACTTTTAATATTGTATGTTTCTAAATAAATAATTTTTTTTAAAAAGTGAATTGAATCAAAGTGAATATAAAATTGGCGCAGTCAGTAGGATTGTCCAACACAGTTAGAACACGTGAATACTAACTAACTGTGGAGATTCCTAAATCATTGTGGACAAAACCTACTTGAAAAGGACAACAACTACCAAGTACTAGCAAGGGAACACGCAACCAGGCTAACCAGTGCTAAGTGACGCGGAGAACAGTCCGATGCGAGGAATAATAACGTAAGAATCACATAAAGTAACTATTTTTTTTTTTTTTTTTTTTGAATGACCACCAGTTCTTTCATTTATATAATATTTTATTCCTCATAACCTTACACTCCTAAATAATTTTGAAACTATATATTTTACATAATCATATTATTTTATTTCCATTAATTACATATTTCGAAGTATTTGAAACATTATTTCAAGTTTATTATTAATCTACCATTTATACATTCCTATTTCAAATTTGTTATTACTCTATTAAACATTGCTCGATATTGGATTTTGATAAACTAGATATTTACCATTTACATTTAAAACCTCAACATTTAATTTTTATTTATTGTGCGAATTTATACATTTATAAAAATGGCCACCACTAGACAAGCAGCTACACCAACCGTAGAACCCTATAAGCTTTCGGAAATATTTGCCATAATTCCTGAGTATGATGGTAATCCGATATTTTTGAATACTTTCATATGCTCCTGTAATACTGCTTACAGTATGGCAACGGATAATCAGCAAGTATTGCTAATTCTCCACATCAAAAATAAGTTACGCGGTAGAGCGGCTGAATTAATTAATTCGCGAAACCCTAGTCAATTAGCTGAAATTCAAACCCTCCTAGAAAATCATTTTGGAGATCCTAGAGATCTCTCGGCTCTCATACAGGACTTGCAACGAATGCGGCAAACTCCTAATGAATCCCCCCTCACTTTCTCTGCTAGACTCCAGACGCACCAAGCGAAAATGCTAGCAGCTATAAACAAACAAAACTTAACCATCAAAGAAAAGCAAGCGCAGATTGACTTAATAGAGTCAATGGCTCTTAATAGCCTCCTCACGGGTTTAGAGCCCAAAATTGGTCAACTCGTTCGCGCTAGCGACCCATGCAGTATTCTCACTGCCATTTCCAGAATTAAACGAGAACTACAACTCTCACATTTAGAAACCCAGAAATTTTCGGGTAATAGAAGTTTCCAACAACCCCCTCGTAAACCAAATAACGGTCCACCTCCAAAACAATGCTCTTTTTGTAAACGCATGGGCCATTTAAGCAACGAATGCTTATTGAGAATGAGACAATTTCAACACAACCCGAATTCTAATCAGAACTATTCGAATTACCGCCCTCATTTTCCAATCAACCTGCTAATCAATCTACAAATGTTAATCCCAGTCAACAATTTTCACAGCAACAATTTTGTCCATCTACCAGTAGACAACCCCAAATGTCTGGCAATTACAGACCGAACCCGAGTTTCTTTAAACATCAACAACGCCAACAACCAAAGACTCATCACTTGTACAATCTGCAATTCGGACCATATCACAATGACTATAACTACTCTCAAAACTAAAATCATTACACCTCTTTACCCGATGAGTACGGAAACGTACAAGATTATCACCCTAATGATTACGAACAAAACAATGAACCAGAATATTTCAATACTGAACAGTTATACGAATTTTATTCTGACGAAACTGATTCTTCTCAAGTAAATTTTCATTTGACCCCCACTCAGTCAGAACCCACAGACCAAGAAATTTCAGAAATTCAAACCCAAATTCAGACAATGAATCTGGACGACTTCAGCCCCAATGTCAACTTCCCAGAACAGAACTTTCTGTAAGACCCCTTCTTTCCGTCAACTCAAAGAATCTTTATTATATTACTGACTCTTCAAACACCTATAAACTTCTTATCGATACGGGTGCAGGACTTTCAATTTTTAAACCTGAAACCTGCCAACGCTTCAAACAACGATTTCCCGAAAACGTAGTCATCCAAGGAATCACCGATCAGAAAATCTTAATCAACGAATCCACCCTTGTACCTTTCAATGTCGCCGACCCACACAAGGTATATATTTGCAACATCGACATTGAATTCGACGGATTACTGGGTTCAGATTTCCTTGAACACTATAACTGCGTTATAGACTTTAACAGCAAACAACTTGTCACTAATTTTAAAACTTTACCTCTCTACAAAGTTACGGATGATACTGTCATGCGTACTCAGAACCCTTCAACTTTCAATAACTGCATCCCAGTTAATACAATCTGTCTAGAACCCCGAACAGAACAAATATGTAAATTAAAATGTAACCTCACTAATACTGATGCTTTCCTATCATCTGCCGAAATAGAAAAAGTTTATCTTCCTCGTGCCCTTGTTAAAATTAATGAAAAAGGCGAATTCCTTACTTCAGTTTTAAATGCAAATGCTATCCCCAAGACTGTTAATTTCGACAATTTGGAACTCGAACCGATAAACAATTTTTCCGTAAACATTCTTTCTGAAAATTACTCTCAAAACTTGACCCAGCCTGACAGACAAACTACAATTATGGAACAACTTCGGTTAGAACATCTGAACGAGGAGGAAGCCGAACTTATTTCTCAACTTTGCCTCGAATATTCCGACATATTCTATTTAGAAGGTGACCAACTGACCTTTACAAACGAAATCAAACATTCGATAGACACTAATAACGCAAAACCCTCTTTCACAAAGTCATATCGGTACCCCCAAATACACAAACAAGAGGTAAAAAGTCAGATATCAGATTTGGGTAGTTCCCAAAAAACTAGACGCATCTGGTACCCAAAAATGGCGTGTCGTCGTCGATTATCGTAAACTAAATGAACTTACTGTTGACGACAAATACCCCCTACCGAACATTTCGGATTTACTTGACCAACTTGGCAAATGCCAATACTTCACCACTCTCGACTTAGCTTCCGGGTTTCACCAAATCGAAATCGATACTAAAGACATCCAAAAAACAGCATTCACAGTTGATAATGGTCATTTTGAATTCGTTAGAATGCCCTTCGGTCTTAAAAACGCTCCATCCACCTTCCAAAGGGTAATGGATAATATTCTTTTAGGTGTTCAAAACGAGAGATGTTTAGTCTATATGGACGACATAATCGTTTATTCTCCGACTATACATGAGCACATAGCCCGACTTTCTGAAGTTTTCAAACGATTGCGAAAAGCTAATCTAAAGATCCAACCCGACAAATGCGAGTTTCTTCGCAAAGAGGTGGCGTATCTTGGCCACCTTATAACTCCCGAAGGCGTGAAGACTAACCCCTCAAAGGTAGATTGTATCTTAAATTTTCCCCAACCAAAAAACCCAAAAGATATCAAGTCCTTCTTAGGGTTAGCTGGTTATTACAGGCGATTCATCCCCAATTTCGCCAAGATTTCGAAACCTTTGACAAAATTACTTCAAAAAGACGTACCTTTCCAGTTCGATTCAGAATGCGTCAAATCTTTTGACGAATTAAAAAGAGCCCTTACTTCTACCCCCATACTCATATACCCTAATTTTGAAGAGCCATTTATTCTTACAACCGACGCCAGTTCATTTGCTATCGGCGCAGTGCTCTCTCAAGGCCCCGTAGGTAAAGATTTACCCATAGCCTATGCCTCCAGAACTCTCTGCAATGCTGAAACTAAGTATTCATAGAACGAGAACTCCTTGCAATAGTGTGGGCGGTTAAACACTTTCGTCCGATAATTTTTGGCCGTAAGTTTTTACTTCTGACCGATCACCGCCCGTTAACTTGGCTGTTTTCTATAAAGGATCCTGGAAGTAGACTTGCAAGATGGCGCCTTAAGCTCGAGGAATACGACTATCAAATAATTTACAAACCCGGCAAAGTAAATAAAAATGCCGACGCTCTCTCTCGCATTAAAGTTAACAACTTTAATGAATACATATCATTTCAAGCAAACAATCACCTAACACCATTTACAGTACTCCCAACAAACGAAACTGACGATGACTCACAAGAACCCCAGACAAGAAGTCCCATTAATCTCCAACAAATCTCTGAAGAATTTAGAACTTTTGTCGAGCGATATCAAACCGTCTCGCTCATAGATTACGACAAAATTCAATTTTCTAATTGCCAACTCTAGACCGAGAAAACAAAAACATCCTAGTATTTCCCCAAGGCTCTCTCATGAAAGATTTTCACCATGACATCATCGAAGACATTTTCGAAGAAAATGCTGATTTCCGTACCCCTAGAGTAAATGTCTTTGCTAGCAAAAGTGTCAGAAAAAGACGTTATTACATCGTCCCTCTCCCTTCTGACCCAGAAGTAGTCAACGAAATTCTTTTCGCATCTTTATATAATAGTAGAGATGTGTTCACTGAAAACCAAGTATTCTGTGTTGAGAATAACATTGAACTGCCCATTTTGGAAATGCTTTCGTTTATCTTTTCCGAAATCGATATCAAATGGAAAGTTTGCCAAAATATCGTCCAAACGGTTGAGAAAGACCAAATACCCATCATTCTTGACCAACTCCATAACGGCAAAAATAATATACACCGAGGTATCAATGAAACTATCCGCAGAATAAAAGAAAAATACAATTGGCAAGGACTGACCAAGGACGTTGACAATTTTATCAAAAACTGTCAATCTTGCTAGAGAGCAAAAGTTTACCGGAAAAATCTCGACAGCCCACTTGTCATTACTGAAACCCCACGGACACCCTTTGAACGCGTCAACATCGATATTCTAGAAGTCCCGACAAAAAACTACGCATTAACTATCCGGGACGAACTAACAAAATTCTCTCAGGCCTACCCCATAACCGACAAATCCGCAAAAACCGTTGTTAGTACCTTACTACTCTATTTCCAACACTTCGGTACTCCATTACGGATACATTGTGATTATGGCAGGGAATTCGACAACACACTAATGAGAGACTTGTGTAAACTATTTGACATCAAACTATCTTATTCTATTGTGGGACATCCCCAGTCAAATGGTTCATTAGAACGATTCCACTCGACCTTATTAGAGATGATTAGAATCCATAAACTAGAAAATCCTGACGAACACCCTTTTAACATCCTCCCCTATGCAATCATTGCATATAACAATTCTGTAAACAAAACTCATGGATTCACCCCTTACGAACTTGTTTATGGACATACTTCGAGTAGGACTCCAGAAACTCTCTACAACCAACAAGCCCTGATAACTAAGTACATCAGAGATCTCAATAATCGTATCTCTCACTATTATAAAATTGCTCGCGAAAGAACGGAAATCCAAAAACATAAAGCGAAAGTCAGATTTGATGAACACGTTTCTGAAAATCTCCCTAACTATCAAATAGGCGATAAAGTCTATATTAAAGAATCCCAGATCAAGGACAAACTCCAAAATAAATTCAATGGTCCTTTCGAAATCCTGGAGATTCACAGAAACTCCGCAACAGTACTAAACCCTAAAACTAACCAAAAATCAAAAGTAAATTTCGACCGAATGAAACCGTTTTCAGAAAGTTAATTTCTGTTTCAGGTTTTGCCTGCTGTTCGGGTCAGCAGTACCCCAATTTCAAATACAACCAATAAACAATACTTTAGGTATCTACTTCCATAACGAAGCAGAAATAACTGTATCCAATGATAAATGGACACTTTTAGTACACAGAAACATTTCTACACTAGAACAAGTATTTACAACAAATAACAGAATATTACAAACTCTTGTAAAAACTGTTAACTTCAATTCTTTTGCTATGAACTACTTTCGCACAGACGTACAAACCCACATTAACCTTCTCAATCAAATTTCTAACTCAATCAAACAGAAATTTACTGACATTCACATGGACACTAAAAGACACAAACGAGGTATACTTGATGGGGCAAGTACCCTTTTTAAGGCAATCACCGGCAATTTAGACGCCGCCGACGGAAAATACTTTACCGAAAGCATAAACCGCTTAAATCAAGGCCAACTTCAAATTGAGAACTTACAAAAAAACCAAATAAGTGTCACCACATCCGTAATTAAAAACTTCAACGAAACTATCCAAAATCTTAGAATTGACGAGAAACTATTTAACGATAACATGAAAAAGCTGGAAAACACTATCGGAAAAATCAATGATAAGATCGCCTACGTCGAATCTAAACTCACATTACTTGAAATGTGTGAAAAACTTATGGAGAATTATCTCTACTTAGAAGATAATCTAAATGATGTTTTAAATTCTATCATATTCGCGCGTTTGAAAATAATTCACTCTTCAATTTTAACACCAGAACATCTTATTACCTCATTACAGGAAGTATCGCAAAATTTAGTCAAAAGTAACCTTCCATTGGCTGTAAAGTACTCGAGCATCGCACAATATCTAGAAATCATTGAACTAGAGGCATTTCAAACATATACCGATCTTATATTTGTGTTAAGAATCCCTTTAGTCGAACAACATCCTTACACTGTCTTTCATTTATATCATATCCCTATATACGATGAAAGAACAGGTTTACATCATATGCTATCCTTCACTCAAAAATATCTTGCAAAGAATGATGATTCTTTAATGTTTATTCCGATCAAAGACTTAAGTGCGTGTAAACCGTTATCCACTCGTAAGAAACTGTGTTCTGAACTTTACGCATATCCTATTGACACAAACGCGTTATATGAAGCTCAACTTCTAAAGAATGTCCAGAAGGTACCCGACAACTGTAAAAGCTCACTAATATTCACTCAAGGATACAACGTTCAAAAACTAGAACCCAATACATGGCTCATAATTACTTCTGAACCCATAAGTGTTACAGTGAATTGCGCTCAAACAAACCCAAAAACTCTTACAATCTCCCTCAACTCCATATTGACTCTTCAATCAGAGTGTAGTGCGTTTATAGGAATTACAAAAGTTCAAGCTGAATCTGGTAAACAAACCGATGTTCTAGAAACCTTCCAACCAGTAACAGTGCCGTTCAACTGTTGCGACGAAGTGCCAGAAAAAATTAAAATTCCTAAACTTCAGCCCCTGAAGCTGAACACGCTTAACGTAGAAGAATTAGACGTAGCAAATCACAAATTGGAACAATATTCCAGAGACCTCGATGGTCTCATAAACCAGCCGTTTGTAACCAAAAATATCTCTTGGTTTACCTATACAACCATAGCTGCTTTCATGATCATAGCAGCACTCATCACCTTCCAAGCTGTCAAAAAGAGGATGGTAAAACCTCCAAAGGACTGCAATCCTGACCAGACTTCAGTGCCTCAGCCAAGACTCAAATTCTTCCCCAAGCTTAGGCCTGTTTTGAAAACAGAACAAAGCTTAGAGACGCAAGTTTAGGTATACCCTTTATGTTCTCTAAAAACACCATTTTTAATATTGATTTATATCATTAACCTTTTTATTTTTCTACACATTATTTTTATTCACATTTGCTTTTACTTTATATTTTATTTTGATATGTTAGGTTAAGAATTTAATTATTACTAGTATTATTTTATTGCTCATATTTTGATTATATTTTACAAATATCAATTTGATTTTTACCTATTATTTTATTCATATTTTATACACTTATTACTTATTATTCTTCATACCATTCAAACATCATTTTATATTATTTTATGTTTCTGTTCCTAAAAGTTGATGTTATAGCATCAACTTTTGATATGTAAGGGGAGTTGTTATATGCAAAATATATCAGCACTTAGTTCACACAGTCGAGAAGTCAACGGAATTTAAAGCGTACGTGACTTCTCAGGGATATCAAATTTCATCTTGAATTATATGCAAACAACTTCCCGGAAACCTACACGAGTCCGTTTACCCAGTAAAAACGCTGATTTGCATCAACACTTTTGTTAATGTTATAAAAGCAACTGGAAACGTTCTCGTGTTGTCATTCAAATAATATCATTTATAGCATTAAGTTATTCAAGTACTTTAACTATTTAAATTGTTCACTTTTAATATTGTATGTTTCTAAATAAATAATTGAATTGAATCAAAGTGAATATAATATATATATATATATATATATATATATATATATATATATATAATAAATTGTACTAATTGTTATGCAACGTATATTGGATAAACATTAAAAACCCTAAAATGTAGAATGATGTCAAATAGAAGCGATGTCAGGTTAGGAAAAGAAACTATTGCTAGAGTTCTGGCATTTGCATTTTTTAGAGATGGTATTTATTATCTATTGTCGGAATAATATTAATAAAAAAACAAATATTCAAAATTTTAATAATAATTATTGTTATCTTTTACAAATCGACAGAAAATGGCAGCTAACTTAGATACGTAACAATACTAAAAGTTACTCACCATAGTAATGTTATTATCAATTTTATTTTTTATCACAATAATTTCAATTTTGCTGCTCATGTGACATGAATAGTATCTCAAAATTTTGTAGATTTAATTTCTTAATATTATAATTAATCTGTAAGAATTTGTCCTCTTAGTAAATTTAAAATCTCAATTACTGTAAGTGTTTTTAAAATCAATCAGATATCTTATAATTATATTAGAAGTTTGATTTATAGTTAAAAGAATGACGAAGATATAATGTATTTCGATGACTTTCACAAAGTAAAAGTGTCTTTCACTAATTATAAAAATATATGTAGAAATGTAAAATTCTCCCCGATTATAAGAAACTTCAAAAATTCTTCTATTCTGTTTTGCTGTTATTTACTAAATATCATAATAAGTAGAAGTTGCCTTATTTACTTTTTATCTAACCGCATTTTTAGAATAACTCAAATATTCATATTACCGTAGTAAACTCGCGAGTGGAAAACATCTCCTCGAGGCTAATTTGATATCCAGCAGCAGCGTTTTTATTTTCTTCCTTTAATCTTATCGCATACGCTACGTCACTGATTGTGGTCCCCAGAACGCCCATCTCAAAACGGAGTGTAAAATGCTGTCTCAAGAAAACAGACGGCTATGAAAATCTTCCGCTTTTCCCAGAGCGCTTGTAAAATGTTCACTTTGAAAATGTGAAAGAAGGCCGGCGCACAGCTAGATGGGGAACGCCGATATTCTTCCACGGAATGAAATGCTTGTTCTTTGGGATAGACTAAATTTTTTGGAATATGTTAGAGGGAAAATGGAAGATTCACGTTTGTCTCGAGCAACTGCAATTATTTCGTGATTTATATAATATATTCTCGTATCTGCGAATAGAGAACCGTACAAAGATGATTCCGGTTTGTGAGTTTTACGTATAGGAAATGCATTGAATTTTTGTGAAAGTTTTCTATTCTATACCACTATAGAGACGAAAGTTTTTCTGGTGTACTACAAAGCAACTGCTTTGTTATAAGTTGGGGAGTATATAATGAAAAACAATAGAAATGTGGTGTACAGGGTATCAACTTATTTGTTAGTGAACCTAGTGAAAATATAATGCCCAAAATATATGAAATTGTCAATAAATACTAACATGTGTAAGTAGCATCAGACGCAATATTTTCAAAAGCTGGATAAATTTTATTTCTTCCAGCTAGTAAGGTCGATCAAATAATTTTCCTTCATCCGTTTTTTTTTTGGAAAAATTAACTGCAATTACTTATATGTGATATAAATTCTGTGATTTAAATTGTTCAAGGTAACTTATAACAGGAAAAATAATACTATTTGTGTTTTAAGTAATATTATGAAAATTTAATTACAACGAATTTCGTTGGACTTTTACATATTTGTAATGTACGCATTAATTTGTCAACATATCCTACATGTTCTGCATTAAACGTTCATAACAAAATTGACTTAGATATATTTACAGAAAAACAACAGATTGTTATAATAAACGCGAGTAATATTCGGCCGTGGAATATCAATATCATTACAGTCTATAAACCAATTGTGTAACTATCCAGCATATGCCTTGTGATATGTCTTATTCGAATATCACCGAAAAGAAACCGCTTATGATTTGTAATTCGAATATTATTCAGACATCCAATATTCTGTGTTACTGAGGGCTATACTCGGGCTATACATCCATTTTGTTGCCATAAAGCAAATTAATTATTTCGTGTATATTCGGATATAACTGAAACAGATAGATATTTTTTAACTAGAATATTATTCGGACATCCAATATTCGATGCCAATAGGGTCTGTGTATCCATTCTGGTACCATTCAACATAATGTCTTATGACATCAAAAACGAATAATATTCGGATGATTTGTAAATATTCGGAACACACCTAACATTTCAGTATTTAGATGATATGTTATTCGTCATTCGAATATTGCCAACACTAATGTACACATATTCTTTTCTGAAATGAACACTTCTTATAACTCCCTCTCACTTACCCAAAAAATAAATTAATTCCTGTCAAACCTATTTTCATTACTAATAGATTTGCCACACGGAGACAGACATGAAAATAAACTTTTCATTGAGTTTCAAAGTCAAAGTATTTTTTGACAATACCAAATATCATAAAACTTTTTTTTGTTTAAGCCCGTACACTCATATGAAGTATAGGCTCTAAGGTCTGTTAGGAATTTGCATTGAACTCTACCTCCAGAGGTATGAAGTCCGATATTAAGGAATTTAAAAATAAGGTATTTATTAAAATCAAATATTATTCCGAATTGTTATTGTAAAATGTTTACTTTACAATGGTTTGTATCTAATTTGGTAGAAATAATGACGATGATTGTTTAACATGTCAGAAGAAAGACGACATTTTTTTATCGTAGTTGCTGGTTTTAAGATAATATAACAAAAATGTGTGTGGTGTGTAACGGCTGAATTGCCGTTCTCCCTGTTACATTGCTATTTTTCTAATAATTGTCGAATGTAAATTTACAAATTGGTTTCATAATTATATCGTTTGCTAAACTATGTTTTACCGGTATGAACTGATGTCTTTAGCTAAACAGGTGAATGTAAGTAAATATTTCCATTTCTACCGCTTACGCTAGCATGCTTTTAATTGCTAAAATATCTTATAAATATGAAGCTATTTCAGTGGGAAATATTTCGAGTACAGACCTGTCGAACTACGTACCGCCGGCAAACAGCTTGACAGTTCGAATCTTTGGGTAAACAGCAACTATTTTCATATTGCTTTCGCATAGAATTAATGTATACCGGTCTTGGTCATCGATTAATTTTTATTAAAAATTTTTGAATATTTAAACATTTTCATCGTTGAAAAATCATCCGTAAATAAGCTTCATTAGTTAATTAAAAGCAAATGGAATTATCCCCACTCTCTTCCTTTACTAGAGATCGTGAAATGTGCTCAGATCTCTCTCTTGCATTTTCACTTCCAAACAGAAAGGTGTGCTGCTGCCGTGGTCAGTAATTTTTTTTCGTTCAAATTCAACAATAACGGTAGGAAATTATCCAACATATCGCTTTATCGTAATTTTATCGTTTGGATAATTTCAGCCGAAATTTATAGTAATTTAAACTGAACTGCTATCTATATTCTAGGTTAAATAATATATTTTTTTCTCTTTTCGTTTTTTTTATAGTAAAGTTCAATTGCCGAATAGTAATTTTTAATTATTGTTGTATTGCTTGTTAACTTACTTCCAGTTGTACCTGGGCTACCGTAGTGACCTTCTAAACTTCCCAAAAAGGGATAGTTTTATTGAAAATTCATCGTTCATCATTAGTTGGATGATATACGCCAAAATTAGGACATAGGGGTTTTTGAGGTCTTTGATTATGAGTCCGGAATTCGCACGGTTCAAGCTAGCGGGCGAAATTTTTGTCTCATGGGTTGTTTTCATCGTCCATATTGGATCCCTTATCTTGAATTTCAGATTCGTGATCAGCGAACCCAAAAACACCCTTATAAGAACTTGCCATGTGGCCATTTTTTTTGTTCCTGTCTGGCCTGCTTATTGCTGAATGGCTTAACTAGCCCAACTTTTTACGTCTTGTATAAAAATTATACTGCCTTTATTTTGAACTTTTAGGAGAATACAAGACGGGAGCATTCCTGTGGAAGTGACAAAGCCATTATAAGGATAAAAAATACCGTACAATAGAGGAGCTGATTTCCTCCTGATCATTAATAGAGTGGACATCTCTAATGAGTGTTGCTGGAAAGGAGAAAAGCCAAATCAGGGGTGAGTGATTTACATTTTTTTTTATTGCTAACTTCATTTAAAGGGTGCAACATATACGTGAGTATATGTGTAAATGGCACTAGTTGTTTTCGTAACTAAATCACTTACCTGCTGCTTTGCTGTTTTTCTATGAGTTTTTTTTGGTATCCACAAAATCAAACTTTCATTTTGCAATTTACATTTTCAATACATATAAAGCCATTGACAACGAAGTCAGAATCGACTTTGAAACGTTTGGTTTCTTTCAATATACAGCTTTTTATCTCGATTGTGGTGTTACTCCCAAGTAAACAAAAAACTTAATCAAGAATATACCACAAATAACATCTAGAAGACAAATTATAGAGAATTATAGATATAGGCAGTAATGTAATTGCCCTTCATTAACCAAGTACAAATAATATTGAAGCCAGTCCTTTGCAAATAGGTATAGCATATCATGTTACTTAGGGTAATTGCTAGTAATATATAAATTCTAAACGCTTTGGGTGCTATCCAATGATGGAAACACACATGCCACGCATACCAATAAAAGACAAACAAACAGAGCGATTAGAAATATTGTTGAAGTTAAAGAATTAGTACCCGGAAGATGTAAAGACTGATATCTAGGATTTTACATCACGCATCTATCTACGAAGGACCACGCACATTCCTTGTGGAAAGTGGTCCCCGGTAGATTTGGCTGAAATTTTGATATTTTGTAGATCTCAACAAAATGAACAAATGTTTTCATGACCTCAAAGACCGATCTCTAATGGTTTTCAAGTTATGGTTAATTTTATATATATATATATATATATATATATATATATATATATATATATATATATATATACCACGAAGAGCTGAGTCGATATGTATATGAGGAACTACTGGGAGTATTAATGTGAAAATTAGTATTCAAGGGGTTTTCGAGGAGCCGGTCTATGACTTCCGGCTCTACCGGAAGTGGACCCAAACTTTGTTTTTTTAATGGAACATCCTCTTTGTGAAGCGTTTTTTGAACCTATGATGAATTTTAAGATAACTTTATTGGAAACATCATATTTCTGAAGAGGTCCGGTTAAAAGTTATTTCAACTTTTTGAAAATTTTGACAAATCCAGCTTTTCACAAAATATTATTTTTGTGGAAGCAAATAGGGCCAGATCAGAAATTACCAGAATTTTCCTGAATAAAACTTAAAGCTTCCTAAACCTTTGAAAACTGTTCAAAAAAAAACTGAGAGCTCAGAAATTGGTACTGAATCCGAAAATTGTGTACCTCATTTTTTTTCAAATGGCCACTCCAGTTTTCCTCAAAACCATTGGAATCTAGGCCAAGAAGTAGGAGTTTATGCTTACAAGACTAAATGAAACAGTTTTTATACAGGGTGTTCCTAAATTGGAGGTACAAACAAAAAATGGGAGATTCCTTGAATAGTTTTAGGAAGAAAAAGTCCCATAAACATGGGTCCGCAAACGATTCGTTTTCAAGATACAGAGTGTTAAAATTTCAATTTTTTTCAAGTTTTTTTCTCATAGTATCTGCACTTCACAAGATATTCAAATGAAATTTGGCATAGATATTACAATTAAGAGTTTACACCTTGTGACATGCCAATTTCGATTGCAAATCTACAGGGTGATATTTTTTCGGGAACACTGTCCACTGTTGTCCTTCAGAACTTTTTTTTGGTGAGCCACTGGTACTTTCAAAAATTGTAAAGAAAAGCTTTGTTGTTATAACAAACTTTATGTCCTCTTGTAGTTTTGTCGTATCTACTACTGATTTCGAGAAAAAATTTTTGAATTATTAAACTAGCAATGATTCTTAAAGATTCGATAAACTGGTATAATCATCAAAAAAATGTATTACTGCAAGAAACGTACAACTCAAAAATTAATCATAATAAAAAAACTAAATAACAACAAAGGAACTAAACTACAGCAATTGTTGAAAATGTCCTCCCCCAACCCTTATACAAGCTTCTGTTCTTCTTCTCATAGACGATCGAACTCTTTCAAACACTCCTGGAGTATTCCTAATTGTATCAAACGCGCCTATTATACGATTTCTCAGTTTGTCTACGGTATTCACTGGCGTTAGGTACACTAGAGATTTCAAATGGCCCCATGGAAAGAAATCTAAACTTTTTAAATCTGGGGATCTGGCGGGCCATAGCTGATGTCCACCTCGTCCAATCCACCTGTTTACATAATTTTCGTTCAAATACTCCCAAGCCAAAAGTGAAAAATGAGCAGGAGCTCCGTCGTGCATGAACCACATTTCACGTCGCATCATAAGAGGTATATCATCCAATAACAAGGACAAATCGTTCTCTAAAAAATGTGTGTATGATTGACTAGTAAGTCGCCCTGGCAAGAAGAAAGGACCAATCAAATAATCGCCAATATTACCACCCCACACATTTAATGAAAATTCCTCTTGAAAATAAGCTTCTGCAATTTCATGTGGATTCTCCTCAGCCCATATGTGTTCATTATGAAAATTTATGATTGAAGTCCTTGAGAAACAGGCTTCATCAGTGAATAGGATTTGGCAATCAAAATGAGGATTGTTCAATAGTTTGTTGAGGAACCACTGACAAAAAATAATTCTTGGATGACAATCTCGAGGCAAGAGCGCCTGCACCCTCTGAATGTGATAAGGATAGAGCAAAGAATCCCGCAAGATCCGCCGAACAACTTGATGACTTGTATTTAAGGTAACACTAATTTTTCTTGTACTGGTTCCTGGATGTTCTTCTATTTCGTTCAGCACTGCCTCTTCGAGTCGTGGTGTTCTCACATTTCGTGGTCTACCTGCATTAATGTTTTTCGCAAAAAAAGATACAGTTTCTGAAAGAAGCCTGTGAATATTAGAGAACATCCGATGACCAGGCATCACTCTATTGGGATAGCGTTCCATGTAAAGACGCTTAGCTTCTCTTGAATTACCATTTGCAAGACCATACATGAAATGCATGTCAGCCATTTCGGAATTCGTAAAATTCGGCATGTTTTGATATTAAAATGCAACCATCTTTAATTTTCAAAACACAGGAGTTTAATTTGATGTGTCAAAACTAACAATAAATTTATTCATTCACCACAGCCTACTAGGTAGGTAAGTAGATTTCTATGACAATTCAGAATTTTCTGAGGATTTCAAGAGAATCATTCAAAATTTTTTTCTCGAAACCGGTAGTAGATACGACAAAACTACAAGAGAACATAAAGTTTGGTATAACAACAAAGCTTTTCTTTACAATTTTTGAAAGTACCAGTGGCTCACCAAAAAAAAGTTCTGAAGGACAACAGTGGACAGTGTTCCCGAAAAAATATCACCCTGTAGATTTGCAATCGAAATTGGCATGTCACAAGGTGTAAACTCTTAATTATAATATCTATGCCAAATTTCATTTGAATATCTTGTGAAGTGCAGATACTATGAGAAACAAACTTGAAAAAAAATTCAAACTTTAACACTCTTTATCTTGAAAACGAAACGTTTGCGGACACATGTTTATGGGACTTTTTCTTCCTAAAACTATTCAAGGAATCTCCCCTTTTCGTTTGTACCTCCAATTTAGGAACACCCTGTATACACTTGGAAAAATTAAAATTTCCGTATAGCTATTAGATATATATGAATTATTAGTAGGCATTTTTGAAGAAACGGACAAGACACGTATATACATTACTTTACTTTCTTAACAATTTATGTAGAATTTGATATGGTTTTAAAAAAGTAGGTGATCTCCGGATAGACCAAAGCCTACTCAATTCCTGGCAATCTACTTTTGTTGTGAGCGGTCCAGCATAGACAATATTTATTATTCGACTCCAAATAAAAAAAACTAAGGAGTGATAACGGGAAAACGAGGGGGCCGTCGATGCGGTACATTATTCTCTATCCAACGATCTTCAAAATCATTGTCAGGTGAAATATTATAGTCTTATTGAGACCACAGCTGATTTTAAGAAAACTCTAATGGATGTAAACCATTTTCTAAAATTTCGGTATATCTCTCACCTAAAAATAATGTGTGGATTAGTATCACTCCAGTAATGTGGTTGACTACTTCATAAATTTTGCCTCATCCGTCCAAATCATTTTTTGTAAAAAATATTCGTCTTCCTGAATTTCGATTAATATGAATTCGAAAGATCATTCCGTCTTTAAGCGTCACCTGCTCTTAAATTCTTAGCCAATGAGAATGCAAACAGATAGTTCTAATGTTTTTTTAGAATCGTCTGAAAACTAATGATAGATATTCTGTCTCTCTATTGAGAAATTTTCTGGATATGCTCTTAAGTATGCGAAGACTGTAACTTAATTGTCTTTATTATCTACGACAGGTTTCCGTTTTCCTTGCTTTTTCACAAACTGCCCATTTGTTTTGCAATTGTGAATGAGCACCGTGGGCGTGTCATGAGTGGGTGTTGGTCTATGCAAGTATCGCGAACGGAACTTAGTTACTAAATCCTAAACGGGACATGATAAATGCTTTCCATATAATTGTGCTTTAACACCAAATTATAAGCAAATATTGTTTGTTGATACTTTATCCTTTATTTACGTATGGGGTTTCAAACATAAAATCCATTTGAAAAAAAAGAGTTAACACTATTTTTGAGATAGCCGAATTCGGGGCCAATTTCTGAACACTCCGTATATTCTTTTGAAAAGTTTACAAAGATCTAGGAAGCTTCAGATTTTTGACCTGGCCCTTTTTTTTAGAAAGCTGCATCTGTCAAAATTTTCAAAATGATTAAATAGCTTTCAACTGGAGCCTTTCAGACATATGATATTTCTAATAAAGTTATATTGAAATTCATAGTAGATTCTAAAAATGCTTTTATTTTTCATTTATAAAAACAAAGTTTGGGCCCACTTCCGGTAGAACCGGAAGTCGTAGATAACTGAAATTATTTTAACTAAAACCACCTCCTCGAAAACCCCCTGTGTACTAATTTTCAGATAAATACTCCTAATAGTTTCTTATATACATACCGACTCAGCTCATCCTGGTTTACCCTGACATTAAATATAAAATTAACCATAAATTGAAAACCATCGGTCATCGGACTTTGCGGCCATGAAGACATTTGTTCATTTCGTTGAAATCTACAAAATAGCAAAATTTCAGTCAAATTCACCGGGGGCCACTTTTCCATAAGGAATCTGCGGGGTCCTTTACCGTTATGTATCGAATACATAAATAAGTGTTCGAAAGGACATTCTATAGTGGAAAGCGCAACTGATGAAATTCTTGCGTACCAAAGAATGTCACCCCGAAGAGTGTTAAGTTAAAGAAGTTAGGACACAAGTAGCACTGCAAAAATGGAGCCTTGCCAATCACAACATCAGAGAAATCGAAGGCAGATGGGATAAACACATAATCTACTGGGTAGACATCGCAACTGACAGGATTAAGTGAAGACATTATGTTGAGACATCTAAAATGGACAGTTTGGAATTTTAGCTAGATGGATAAAATTACATCACATAATTTATAAAGAAAATTTTGATGTGAATTATATCATTAGATGTTAAGTTGGATATCTATTACTTCCATGAAAACGAACATAAAATTTGTTGTAATAATAAAGATCTAACATTCCGCCTTTGTTATGTAACTTGCCGAACCCGTAGATACTATTTTCATATTTTTGATTTATAATAATAGTTACATTTAGGTCATCCGTTTGGTAAAATGACAAATAGAAATATTATTCCAATGATAATGGCAGAAAAATGTGGGCATTTGATACTAAATTAAAAAGTACGAATGTACAATTGCTTACTAACGTAATATGAATCACATTTTATGAGAGCGACATATTAACTTTCATTTAAATTGCGTATTCATTTGCTGAAACTGACGTTGCTTGCAGTATTATTTAATTCATAGCAATTATTTTTTTCAAATTACAATTAACATCACAAGTCCTATATTGTTTGCTCTCTCATTATAAAATATTCATGTTTTTGTAATTAGTCATCACTGATATATTATTTAAAATATAAAATTATACTCACGTAATACATTATTTCGTAGTGACATTAATGTTGTTATACCACATTAATTATTAAATATATATTTACACAATAATGGCTAACAATACATTTAATACATTTCAGAGTAAATAATGTATAGAGTTATACAATTTTTTTACGTATACTTGGTATGGGTATAATTTGTAAACCTTTTGAAAAAGCTCTTAAAAAGCCTTTTTAGTTATAGCAAAGTTAAAAAAACAAGCAAAGCAGAACCGTTATATTTAGTTATCGTTTTGTGTTTTTTAACCGACTTCCAAAAAGGAGGAGCTTATCAATTCGTCGCGTATTTTTTCGCTTTTTTTTGTATGTACGTTACCTGATTTCTTCTCCTGTGGTGCACCGTTTTGAATGAAAATTCCAAAATTCTAATCAAAAATTTCATCGAAATGACATAACCGACATTATCCTCATAAATATTTTAATTCCAACGTAATAGTGCGGTAATTTTAGGCACTGGAAGTTTTAATTGCGAATTTGAAAATTTTCTATGTACATCTCAAGCATATAGGTAGTAAAGCATAGTATTTTCGGCTCCTTAAATCAATGAGTACCAAGCTCGTTTTGTTTGTATACCAGGCAAATACCTATTTAAATGCAAATTTTTCCATTTTGCGAAGACGGTGCGTTTGGTTGTCACATTCTCCCGGCCTAATAGAAAATCCAGTGACAACACATGTCAAACTTTAAACTGCTATTTGGTACGTTTATAGACAGGGTGTTTAGTTATAGCAAACAAAATCACAAAGTAAAGTGATAGAAGGAGTTGCATTTATATGAAGATTGAAATATAGGACGGACTAGAATGATAGTGGGCCGTAGGCAGCCGTATACACAGGATGGTTGGAATATAGGGTGGGCTGGACGTTTGGTGGTATAAAAATGTTGGAAAAAATGTGAAATTAAAATTATATAGGGTGATTAAAAAACTGTTATATGATGTGGACATAAGCAAATCATTTACAGGATGGTTGAAATATATGCTGCAGTTGTATTATATTTATACAGTGTGATTAAAAAATTATTTCTTTTATAGCCCATAAGAAGTTGCATAAAGTGTGGAGAGGAATTAATCTTACACAGGACGATAATATAAAATGTAAAAAATGAACTAATTTATGGGCTAGCCCACAAGGAGTTATATACTATGGTTGAAATATAGGACGGATTTGACTCCGTAAATATGGGATGGATTCTACTCCGTCCTATAGAAGGCAGCTAACAAATTTATGCTTGTCCGTGGGCAGTCGTATGTAGAGGATGGTTGGTACATTGGTTGGAGCGGAATTATCTATAGTTATACAGGGTTGTCAAAAATAGTTGAAAAAAGGTTACATGGCGTAGTCCATAAGGCATAAATATATTTTGGGCTTATTAAGTCAACGCGTACTAGTACATTTTTGTTCGTAAAGATTTACCTGTGAATTTCAATGAGAAAGTATCATTGTGTAATGTTGAGGCTTTCGATGTTACCTGGTTCTGTCTATTAAGGTTATACATACAAAATAAGAAATAAAGAATGAAAACGACCTGAGTTCAAAAATACTAAAAATTTGAAAATAAAACATTTTTAAAAAATATATAACCGACTTCTACCTATAACTAAAAAGCTAAAAATAAATATAACAAAATACAACTCTAGCAAATAAATAACACATTCAATGTTGATAGGTACTTACCCAGGAAGTAAAAAATGTAAACATTAAAAGATGCTCATTCTGTACAAATTAGTTACCTACTAATTTAGTATATTTTTGAAGTCGGTGCCAAGCAACAATCAAGTTTGATGAATTAGTAGGTAAGTACGCAATGAAGGATTTTAGATTTGCTTGGCACCGGCTTCAAAATATACTAGATTGGTAGGTAATTAATTTGTACAAAATGAGCACCTTTTAATGTTTACATTTTTTACTTCCAACATTGAATGTGTTATTTATTTACTATAGTTGTATTTTGTTATAATTTAAGCTTTTTAGTTATAGGTAGAAGTCGGTTATATATTTTTTAATGTTTTATGTGAGAATATCTAAACAACATGATTAATTTAAAACAGCCCTATTATTAATAAATACTATTACAAGTTTCATAAAATAGTAGATACTTAAGGAATCCATGATTTTAGGTTGGGCAGATAGGTATAGTCATAAATCAACGTATTTATACCAAATGCGAGGAATATGTAGGAGAAGAATTGGAGTTCCGTTTGGGTTTTGGAACTAGAGAAGCACTATTTAGGCTTACGGTAATACTCCAAAAGTGTACAAATCAATCCCAAGACGTTCATATATGTTGCAATGATTATGAAAAAGCCTTTGATAGTGTAAGGCATACGGAACTGATCCATTTACTCTACAAACAAGGATTAGACCAGAACGATATAAATATAAGTAAAAATTTGTATTGGTAGCAAACAGTATCTATAAGACTCGAAGATAAACTGACAAACAGGATTCCTATCAAAAGAGGAGTAAGACAGGGTATTGTATACTTTCCCCAAATCTGTTTAACGTATATTCAGAAAATATATTTCAGAGAGCTTTAGAAAACGTCCAAGAAGGCACAAAATTGAACGGAAGGTTTATAAATAATATACGGTATGCAGATGACACCGTTTTATTGGCCAGTAGTCAACAAGGACTTCAAAATCTTATTGAAGCTGTAACGAGAGATTGAGGTCCCGTAGGTCTTAAAATAAACAATTTAAAAGCAAAAACAATGGTTGTTTCCAAAAACACAAATGTGAATACTCGAATAATTGTGTACAATAAACAAATAGAACAAGTCAACAAGTTCAAATACCTAGGGTGTTGGATTACAGATGATTTGTACCCGGAAACAGAAATACGCTACCGTATAGAAAATGCAAGAAATACTGTCATTAAAATGTAATGTTTACTAACCAACGCCACACTATTGCTAACAACTAGATATAGGTTCATAAGAAGCTATATATACTCGATCCTCTTGTATGGAACTGCAGCCTGGACGTTGGGAGCACGTGCGATGCGACGTTTGGAAGCCTTTGAAATGCGGATCATGCGGAGAATGCTCAGAATACCATGGACAGATCATATTTCCAATTAAACTGTTTTAAGAAGAATGAATGTGGACAGAGAAATCTTAGGAATTGTTCAAAAACGAAAAACAAGTTACCTAGAACATATCAATAGAGACAGAAAATACGAATTCCTTGGACTAACAAATGAAGGCAAAATCGAGGAAGAATAGGGCCGGGTAGAAGACAATGTTCATGGCTGAAAATGTAAGAGATTGGCTATAAATTCACTAAATTTATTAAGGATAGCACAAGACAGAGAACGATTTGCTAAAGTTGTAGCAAACCTTCTATGAGAAGACGGCACTTTAAGAAGAAGATAGGTAGATATACTAGCTAGGTAGATAACAAATTTGCATCTATATACTATTATAAAATTGTAGTTGTCTGTCTGTCTGTTTGTTTGTTTGTTTCTTTGTTTGTTTGTTACCTCATCATGTAAGAACTATTGAACTGATTTTTCTGAATGTTTTTTTGTTGCAAAGCTTACAGTTTGACTTAAAATCTGGTATACATTTTATCTCCCTAAATTGACAGAAACGGTAGATATAGGGAAAAATCTACTACCACGTTCGGTAAAACATACACAATTAGTCAATTGGTTCCACTGCATTCACCAAATTTTAGATACTTGTATCAGCTTAGCTTTTATTCAAAACTCGGAATATGCTAATGTAACATGTTTCGATTTAAAAAAAAATCCAACTGATATATGAAGTGTAATTTTACAGGGTGGATAACAAAATATGTTAAGTAAGTAGTTAGGATATTTGAATTTTCTTAGGCTATTATTATAATGGAAAAGCTGCGGAACCTTTGGTGTGTCACAAATGAAAAAACACAGTTTTGCACCCTAGTAGTTGTTATAGGCCGCTTCTAGCTCATCCGCTATTTTAAGGGGGTGGTTTTTCGTTGGCGTGTCCGAGGGATGGCTAATTAGGAATGTGGGGCTGGTTTTTTCTTTAGCATGTACGAGGGGTGGTTTATTAGGAATGTGGGGGTGGATGAAGGCAGTGCTGGTGGCTGCGATTGTCATCATTGTCAGCTTCAAGAAATTATATTCTGTTTGTTGTTGGGCAAGATGTTGAATAATAAAAATGGGATGTAATTAAATGCGAGAAATATTTTGTTTGGTGTGTGGGTTGTAGGAATGCTGTACTATGGTGTCATTGGTATGTGTGTGTGAGTTTGTTGACCGTGCGATGAATCCGTGAACCCTAGCGTGAGTTAGTCGATGATATTCCGAAAAATGTAAAAAATATACCGTGATCGCTTATAGATGGGAAAAATAAGATGTGACTCGTTTTATCTAAATGATTTTTTTAAATAATTCCAATTAAAACATGTGTGTGGGTTGGTGAAATTGGGAAGAATAAAAAATAAATACACGAGAGTCTTAGAAACAATATGTTCTATTAAAATTATAATAAATACTATACAATTTTTCTAAATCTATTTGCGCTAATACATTAAGAGGAATTACAATTTTATAATTATTGCTTTTATTTTTTTTTCAACAAATAAATGGTTTTCTCCGTCCTCTGTCCATATGGTGGTTCGTAAATTGTTTTCATAATCTTCGGAAACCAGTACATTTTTATCGTCTCTGTATTTACTAATAAAGTTTAGAAATTGTTCAAACACTCGTGGCGTAAAAGTGACAGAAGATATTTCGTCTTTTCGAAATGGATTCGGTTGATTGCACTCATCTTGAAGAACAGCTTCATAATTTTTTGAACGTAGGACTACTTTCGCAGCAGTAAATACTATTTCCAGAACATTTACGAATTTGTAGTGGGCTACTAAGTAGTTGGGTGTAATTCTCTTGATAGTTTTTCTGCTAGTAAAACTAAAGCGATGTTTGTTTGACATAAGATTACTGTAAACCACTTCAAAATACTGTAGGAATACGTGTTTGCATTGAAATATATATTGTTCACTACCACTACCACGAATGCGGTTGACTCTCCCACGAGAGTTAAATTAAATAATAATAAAAAAAATTGCCAGAAATGTTAGCAGAGAAATGGGATCGAACCGGGGAACTGTAATGGGGAATATACTTACCTCTGTGATTAACTCGACGCTCTTTCTACTCAGCCATTTCTGGGTGAATACAAAACAGGGTGTAAAGGTATAAGTGTTGCATTATAAAATTCTTAACTGAAGAATAAAGACGTATACGTCAATTTCAACAATGATATTACTGAAAGCTAGTATTACTACTGGTTTTGTGATATTGACTTTTATATCACAAAACATGCTATACACAAATATACCACAGGGGGTGGAAAATGTGGCGGTATGCTTTTCTAGGAATTGCTCAAATAGATCTGATTTTTCGCCAATGAGGCGGACATTGCTAAATGATGGGCTACTACCAGCATATTTTGCAGAATTTTCAAAAGATGGTACTCCATTACGCTACAAACTTAAAATTTTCTTTTACAATGGCACTGAAGAGGATTTTGATGGTTTAACGGCAAATTATGATTGTCAGCAGGAAGCCGAAGCCGCACCAACATGTGGTCGACAACAGCTACCAAGTCGACTTCAGAGGGAACTCAATAACTTATTAATACTATTATGTTTTGCTGTTATATCTTTGATATTATTGTTGGTAAAACTTATGTTGAAATGTATAAGATCTATAAACTCGTTAATAAAATAATTTTGAGAAATGAAAATGCATGTTATACTTCATTCATTTATTTAGGTAAAATCTTATTGATACAATTTTTTATAGCACATTTGTATTCTGCTTATTCTTCATTAGAATCTTCATAATGATAGCCACAGACTATGGGATATTTACTTGTCTCACGGTCCTTCTTAGTCAAATCTCTCAACTTTATGGCGTTGATGGTATGCTCCAAATTTACGAACTTTACATGATTGAGCCTCATTTTTACACTTTTTAGCTAATAATTCATATTTTTGGTGACCTCTAGCGTAGACATGAGAACATCTGGAGAGAAGAAAATTCAAAATCATATTCAACTGGCTTACATCTCAGATTCCACCATTGTAGCTGAATCCATGAAGAAAATTCTCACAATATCTGACGGTTAGTCGATCTTCCTTGCACAGCAATTCAAATGGCTGAGGAGGCTTAAACAGGTAATGTATGACACCCGTTGCATGTGTCTTTATAGCCAATTCTTTGGGAACAAATTCCCCGTTAAGAATGAAGGCTTGAATGTCAACGATTGCGATTTCCATGGTGAACTGAAGTTGTAATGTGAAGATATGCTCTTTTATGAGAGGATCCGAACAATTTCGCTGAGTGGGAGAAACTCCATCAAACAATCGTGCATGATTATACAGAAGGCACGTGTTTTGTCAGGAAAACCTGTTGAGATTCAATATCCAGGCGTACATCCACAGTGGAGGATTTCATGGTGTCTTCACGTCAGGAACAATCGATTACGAAGAGAGTGTGATTCTTGAAGGTGAGATAGTCTAGGAGCGGGTGCCTCTTGTCGGCAAAACTAGGATAAAAGTCCGTGTAGCCTTTGTAGGCTTCTCCGTATTCGTTCCTGGGGAAATCCAATTGCCATCTTTCGTTCGGCCAAAATTCTCCATTGAGAGTTAGACGAATATTAGATATGTGGATGTGATCAAATTCCGTGGGATTGGCTGCTATGTTGCTGTGCTTATTGGTCTGGAAGGCAACGATGACGTATCGAGGACTCTCTAGAGCAGCACAAGTTTTCACAGCCCAAATTTCTCGTGTGGCGCCTGTCTGCAGAGCAGGCAACTCATGAAGTTCCCATTTACGAAAGGGAATAATAATGCTGGTATCATGTTTAACAGCTTGCAGCAGTTGAAGTTTCATATCATCGTTGGGGAAAATATGCTGGACTTTGAGTTCAATGCTGTCAATCGTCACGCTTGCTTTTGTAGATTTATCAATAATAATAAGACAATCATCATCATTTCTTGCTCGCACTAAACGTATTGTTTGCTTTCCGCAGGTCACTCGCTCGTAGTCGTTGAAGAGGGAAAACAAATGCTTGAGCGGCATGTACATTCGGAAAGATCTGTCTGCTGCATTCACAATTGGTTTACCGGGAAAATTCCAGCCAGCAATAGCTAATTCTCTTGAACCGGTAGGATCATAGCACAGATAACCTCGTATGGTACTTACGCGACCGGGATCGCGAACCGATTCCATTTCTTTACCACACTGTTCGTAAACCATATTATCGAAGAAAAATGCTCCTGCATAGGGGATAGGGAAACTTCACCTGCACCTGCCGTTACATTAATTTGACCCTTAACGGCAATATACGAGTCTGCCATGGATAACCAGGAATCAGCTTGGTTCACAGTAATCTCCACTATGTCGTTGTTCCCAAATGACTTTACATAGGGATAGTAGGTTCTGACTTCCATTCTGCGAATGCTGTCATCGAAACTGGGCTTTCGGAAGATATCGAATGCTTGAGTTGACATGATAGCCTAGCGATTGTAGAAATAGTTAATTGGAGAACGTAAGTGATCTCTTCAAAGGTTTCGTTGATACTGATTTAGGTCGTGGTATGTTTGTACTTTTATGAGGATGCTCAAATACGAGTAAGCGTCCCATTATTGCTGCAATAGCTGTTTCAGTTCCAGTCTCACAATGAATTCCTCCCCTCGGAAATTGACGAGTTCAGATTCCTGATTGAGAATTCTCAAAGTTATGTTGTGTTTTTCTCTTCGGTTGATAGGTAGGTAGATAAGATGTTGAGGGGTTTCGTCAATAGCGAAACCAGGATCAACTCCAATGGCAAATTCGTATATCGTATGTGACGGTCTGTCGTTGTAGAATGCTCCCGATGTGATGTTACTATCGAGATGGATTGTTCGCACTTTTATGATATTGACCGGTAAATCAGAGCTGTGCACTTGAAGAGGTGTGAGCAGTCTCTTGGAAAAACCCAGTATGGCACCGATGCTGTTTTCCTTTTGAAAGTCTATTGCGTATTTACTGCTGTATATTTCGCACTTAAGTGTATTATTGTTGGGTTTCAATGAGAAAATCTCGTCCACATCCTTCAAATGCTGCACACCCAATACTTTTCTAATGTGCGCTTCAATATCACCAATTTCGTATCTGCCTTCAGGTAATTCGATGGTGGTTGTTTCTTTTTCGAGTCAATCAAATACACTTTGCTTCCCTTCTCAGTGTTCGGGATGCTGTTGTAGGAGTGGAAACTCAGCAAGGCTAGACCGTAATTGTAGTCAAGATGTAGTTGAATAGGTGGTTGAAAATCAGTGGACAGTATTGAACTGCGTCCTTTCAGCGTTAATATCAAAGACATGACTGAAGATGTTAGGTGTTATTATAGAGAAATTGCAGACACAAACGACCGAAATTAAATTGGTTATAATTTTGGTAGGAGTCGTTGTTGTAGATTATCGATACATTGCTTCCTAAATACTCAGCCAATTCACGAGGCGGTTTCAAATTACCAAAACTATCGAAATATTGCGCAACGTTTCCATTTTTAATGTAAGCTACCCAGTGTGTGCCTTTGTTGCAACTAGAATCAAAGTTGATGATGGCAGACTCGGTTCTTGATGGCTGTTGTTTTTTATGTAAGGCATCACGCATAAATACACCTTTAAAATTTGGTATTTTTTAGCGTATTCAACAAGCTTATTGGTGTAAAGTGCTCTACTGGGTAACTTTATCGGAAGTTTTTTGTTGTTTCTTCAAATAGAGACCGAAGCCTCCTTTGCGGGACTTTTTCAGGTAGAGCCCGGACCCTTTCTTTCCAATCTCCTCCATAGCTTGATTGTGTCGTCTGTCCTCTTCGAGTTTCTTTTTGGCATTTTTTGCGTCTATTATTGTTTTACCCAAAGTTGCAGCTCCTCCAGTAAGGGTTCCAAGAGCTGAGAGTCCTGCAAATAGCGGGAGTAATGAGAGAATTCCACCGACTTTCGACTCGAAAGGTATCACACCAGGAACTCGAATTTTCTTACGACCGCCAGCTTTCTTAATTGGCATCCTAGCCGCTCTCAACGCCATCAGGGATAACTGTCGTAGACTTTGTCCTGCAGGAGAGTTAGCGATAGCTTTATTCGTAGGTAGCATGACATGCTTTCGAAATGGTAAAAGGGTTTTGCGTGTAGAAGATTTTCGCTTACGGGAAGATTTTTTCACACCTCTACTCCTCTTCCGCTTTTGAGATTTCATGCCAAGACCGAGTTTCTGTTTGGTTTTCATAGTCGTTGTTACAAGCCAAGCAGCTGCTTTTTCACCTAGTGAAGCGTCCTTAGATTTGAATCTCTCCCAAGCCCTATTCTCCAACTCAAAATCTGCCTTATGACGGTCTGCTAGAGAAGTGCTTTTACTGTAAGCAATATCGTGATGCTGCGTCGGTTTTGTTTATACCTCGCTGTCCTAGAGCTAAGCGTTTTTCGAGTTTCGTACCCGGTCCACAAAACTGATACCCAGGAAGATGAATTTCAAAGGGTTACTTGTTGATTAGAGTGTTCACTACACTTCCACTACCTTCAGCGGTAAACATAATACTGACTGACGTTCAGAAAATAACTTTATATATATATAAACATCTTACTTTACTTTGAGATGCATATAAATCAGCAAGATATTCAATTGCCTATCGAAAATTTGGATTTCGTGGCGGAAGGGGATGGTTATGGTAGTGCAGCATCGAAAAATGGAAAACTATGGCCAAATTCCGTCCGGGCAGCGTTCTGCGGTCCCAGCGGCTGCGGGAAAACCAATGCGCTGCTCTCGCTTTTGTTCAACGAAAACGGATTGCGATTTAAAAATGTCTACGTGTACTCGAAATCTTTGTACCAACCAAAATACCAACTACTAGAAGAGGTTCTCAAGAGCGTTAAAGGTGTGTCATATTTCCCTTTCAGCGAAAACGAAAATGTAATTGATCCATCAGACGCCTGCGAGTATTCAGTATTTATTTTTGATGATGTGGCTGGTGATAAACAGAAAAAGATTCAGAATTTCTTTTCCATGGGACGACTCCGACACATCGATTCAATTTATTTATTGCAGACGTACAGTAAAATGCCTAAGCAACAAATACGAGACAATTGTAATGTGATTGTGCTATTCAAACAAGATGAAATCAATTTAAAGCACGCCTATGATGAACACATATCTCCGGATATGTCATTTGAAAAGTTCAAAGATTTGTGTTCAAAGTGCTGGCAGGACCGCTATGGGTTCGTGGTTATTGTTACAGAATTCGATCTGAATGAAGGACGATATCGCAAAAGTTTCGATAAATATATAAGAGTACAGGGTGAAAAATAATCAATCAGTCAACAAAAATGTCTTCAGTGAGCAGGAACAGCATTGCAGAAGCTTTTCACAAGAAAAAAATTAAACAACTAGCCCGATCTATTCGCAAGAAGTACCTCAGTCTGAAACTAGGTAAATCGGAAAACGATGAAACCCTCAATAAGCTCTTTGAACCGGTGGTAGGACCTTTGAAACAAATAGTTTCGACTACATCCAAAGTTCTCACCAAGATACCACCAGCGTCAACAAAATCACCTCCGAAGTTGCCATCTATCAAACGAGAAACAATTGTGAAAAAAGAAAAACTAGAGCCGTTAACACCAAAATCAAGTCTATTCCTCGAAGAAGAACCAGTCGCAGAGACTAGTTTTTATACCGATGCTGAAGCCGAGGAAACGGAAGAAGAGAATGATGATCCGACTAATTACTCTGACAAAAGCAGTATCCAATAATGGTGCAAAAGTACGTAACCGAATATTTCCACAAGAGTGATAAAATTGACAAAATTTATGGACCCTCATACAATTCGAAAACCTCCAAATGGTACCTCGGTAACAAAGAAATCAACTTCGATACGAGGACAGGACGTCTTACAGTTGGAGACGCTGCGTTTCGAGGATCACCTGGCCTTTACCAACTGATATTCTACAAGGACCCCGCATACTCTCCAGATGACAAAATCGTGTACCAAAAAGTTTTGGAGCAGACATTAGTACACCGGAATGTAAAAGGACACTTGAAACCCTCAGGAATATCCAAATACAAGGATGTCATTAAACCTATGTTCATAAAACCAATTAAACCAAGCAGCAGCATCGAAGGAAGAGGTATGAAGTTGAAATATAATACAAAGCCTATGGACTACGTCTACTGGGACGATCCCAATGAATTGGTAGATCGTTTAAGGTTACTTGTTGCATCGAAAGAGGCCGGCAACACATCCCACGACAACGAAATTGTAGCGGTAATAAATGAGCTCAAAGAAGCCAATATTATAAGCGACAAATAACCAAACCAACAGCAACCGAGTGATTATGAGCGAGCAAAAATACCATTTTCCTTCACATCCGATGGAAATATTGATGTAGAGAAAGTGATAATTTCAAATGTTGGAGATCCGAAAGCGGATATGGATGCCTCCAATAAACTCTATGTCGATGACAGTACGTGATAAGTTGTGTTAAATTAAAAAGGACTTTCAAATGGCATTTAGTGATTTCAGCGATAAGGTTTACAGCAGTATGCGAAAACTTGAGAAAAATCAATATACTATTGAGAGCAGCTTATGGGTTAATCAACAGAGCTTTCTGGAATTTCAGTCGCATACGAACGTCCAGCTTAACCAGCTTACGAAATTGCCACAGCAAATTGAAGAGAATCTAAGACAGACTATAAGTGATGAAATTTTGCAATTGAAAAACGATATTGATGAAGTGAAGGCCATCAAAGAGAAAATGCTAAAAGTTGTACCCGAAGTATATGTGGATATGCAAAAATTACACGATGAAATGAGTGATAAAGTTAATAAGATGAACTTAGAGATGAAAAAATTATCAGATGTCTCATCGCAAATCAACAATCAACTAAAGATGATTAATCCAAAAATTGTAGCCATTCAACAGCAACAGCAATCTGCTCTAAAGACTAAATAAAAAGTCATCAGCCATTTAAATTATAGTAGTCATCATGAAGTATTGCAAGGAAAAAGTTGAAGTTGTAAAGAAGCTGCATCGACCTATGAGAAAAAAATTTCCACTACGTCACACCGTCATTAAGGGTTTCGACGATTTATGGCAGTCTGATTTAGAACAATTAGATCTTTATGCGGGAACTAATAGAAATTTTAAGTATATCTTAGTGGTAATTGATTGTTTTTCCAAGTACGTTTGGACGAGGCCGCTGAAATCAAAATCAGGAGAATGCTTTTGAGAGTATTCTCACTACTAATGGTGGCCGCCGCCCGAAAAACTTGCAAACAGATCAAGGAAAAGAATACTACAATAGTCACTTTACGAAACTAATGCAAAAATATTCGATTAACCACTATAGTACCTTTAGTGGAATGAAAGCAGCTATATGTGAGCGTGTGATAAGGACGCTAAAGGAAAAATTATTCAAATATTTCAGTTTAAATAGTGGATTGACATTTTACATGATATCGTTCAGTCTTATAATAATCATACAACGAAAATGCGCCCTAGCGACGTAACTGCTGCTAATGCTAAAGACATTAAAGTATGCAATAGGTTAAAAATCGCTGGACCTAGGAAACTCAAGGTAGGCGATGTGGTGCGAATAAGTAAAGTGAAACACGTCTTTGAAAAAGGACATACCAGAAATTGGACTACAGAGCTATTCAAAGTACGCCAATGTCAGGTAACGAATCCCATTACGTACCTGTTGGAAGACATGAGTGGTAGGCCAATTCAAGAGGGGTTTTATGAGGAAGAATTGCAAAAGAATTGTCAATCCTGACGTTTAAAGTTTAAAGTTAGATGGTTAAAATTTGATTCAAGCTATGACAGCTGGATTGAAGCTAGCAACAAGTTGTAACTTGCAAGCCGCAATACAGCAATATTTGAGTGGAAGGGAAGACAAGAAAATGTTATAAACCCCTTCTGCATTAGCTAGCACTTTCAGTAACAGTTTTATGAGAAGTAGTGATAGTATCAGTATGAGCGATAGTTCTTTTGAAGATTTTGATTACACTGAGTATAAAATAGAGTGTGCTCTAAGTCCAGCCAGAACGTTTGCACCAGTAATTATTATTAAAAAAACGAATGTAAAAATTGTTCTAACTAATTTCGAATGGATGGATGTTGTGTGCGTTCTGAATCTGATGCAAAAGAATTATTTAGAAAATCCAAACATTAGCAGCCACGAGATTGCAGCGCCAATTTCATGTGGAGAGTTTCTACATATAAGTCAAACCAAATCTCAAGATTTAATGCAAAACGTTACTGTGTTATATTTTTCTCATAGTGATGTAGTGGAACTTTTAAAAATAGAACCTATAATCTCTAGTAGAGTAGAAGCATATATACAAATGGACTTTTGTAAATATTATTTAACGTTTTAAATGAAGTTTGCTCGTGGAAACATCTAATTTGCTCGCAACCAGTTGAACGACTTTTGTCATCATTTTGTTTCGACAATACATCGCAACTCTGTATAGCACTAAGAGAGTATATTTATTATTATAAGGATAAAACTGTTAGTGATATTGAATCAAAAAATACTTAGTTTAATAAAAAATGTATAAAATTCATCATGTTTTGAATTTCCTCTCAGTTTAGGTATGAACATCACCATGGAATGTAGAGATTTTTATCAAGTCTATGAACATAGGTTACGCACCTTTGAAAAATGGACCTCGAAATTCCCAGCCTCGAAACTAGCGAAAGCTGGCTTCATTTACACCGACAAAAAAGGTATAGTAAAATGTCCATCTTGTGGAACTGAAGGTTTCAACTGGGAAATGAAAGACGATCCAGTAGCTGATCATTTAGATTGGAACCCTAATTGTTATTTCTTTGATATAGACAGTACATATTCCACAAGTAGAAAAAAAGAATTTGTTTACTCAGATAAAGCGAGTTTTGCTAATAGATTTGCAACGTTTGGGAATTGGCCAATAGCACTAAAGCAAAGACCTAATGACTTGGCAAAAATTGGATTCTTTTATAGTGGTTCAGGTGACAAAATCATATGCTACTGCAGCGGCTTGCAAATTTCAAACTTATTACCAAATGATGATCTCATACAGCGACATTTTTTAGCATTCGGCAACTGCCTGATGATTCAAAAGGCTATGGAAGAGCTAAAGCCTACTACTTTGCATTGTAAAATTTGTCTAGTTAATGAAATATCTGTTGTACTTCTTCCATGTAGACATTTAGCTTGCTGTGTAAGCTGCTTTATAAATATCGAAAAATGCTGTATATGTAGATCTAAGGTGGGAGGGTATTTAAAGGTATTTATTTCCTAAAAATAAAAAGTTGGGATTAATATAAGTATATTTTTATTTATCAAAATTACAATTACTACAGTATACATGTTGTTACTCACTGTAACAGTGGGTTCAAAAAATTAAACACATTTTTCACAATAATAAAAGTTTTACAAATTACAACTAATTAGTACGTTTTATTAATAAAAAATATGTTGAGGTTTCATTGTGAAATACACATTTTGTCACAATAATAAAAACAAGTCTTACAAATTACAACTAATTAGTACATTTTAATAATAAAAAATATGTTGATGTTGCATAGTGAAATTTAAAAGTTTAAGTCCGAATCAGACAAGTAGGAAAATCTTTTTCTCTTGGTTGAATGTAAATTTGCTATACATTTACCTCTTTATTTCAATTTAAACTACAGTATACATGTTGTTACTCACTGTAATAGTGGGTTTAAAAAATTAAACACATTTTTTCACAATAATAAAAACAAGTTTTACAAATTACAACTAATTAGTACATTTTAATAATACAGAAATATGTTGATGTTTCATTGTGAAATACACATTTTTTACAATAATAAAAACAAGTTTTACAAATTACAACTAATTAGTACATTTTAATAATAAAAAATATGTTGATGTTGCATAGTGAAATTTAAAAGTTTATGTCCGAATCAGACAAGTAGGAAAATCTTTTTCTCTTGGCTGAATGTAAATTTGCTATACATTCACCTCTTTCTTTCAATTTAAACTACAGTATAGATGTTGTTACTCACTGTAACAGTGGGTTTAAAAAATTAAACACATTTTTTACAATAATAAAAACAAGTTTTACAAATTACAACTAATTAGTAAATTTTAATAATAAAAAAATATGTTGATGTTGCATTGTGAAATTTAAAAGTTTAACTCTGAATTAGACAAGTCGGAACATCTTTTTCTCTTGCCTGAATGTAAATTTGCTATACATTCACCTCTTTCTTTCAATTTAAATAAAATACTATTGAAACAAATGTTACACCAACTGTATTTATCATTGTAGAGGGTATTTAAAGAATCTGCACTACAGACTCTATGGTAATGGTGAAAATGAAACTTAAGTTCCTCTTGCAAATAACGGAATACAAGTTTTAATATTTTAAAGCAGGGTCTGCATACATAAAGATTGTAACGTTTAAATTTATAATATTTTTGCACGACACAATACGCATCGTGATTCGTATATGGCTCTAGCATTTCAACACTTATTAAAGCATACCGTAATTCGGGGGATATGTCCCTTCGTTCATTTTCAAAGTCGGTTAAAATTTCTTCATCATACTCAATAGATTTGGATATAATAGATATCTATTTGTATTCTGGATATTTCATCAAAATTGTTTCTGTTAGAGCCCATGGCAAATCGGACAGGTGAACAAAGCTTGAAATTCTAGAAATGTGTTGACAAATGCTTTTGATACAGAGTTCTTTTAGGGTAGCTTGTAGGTGGCATGTTCCGCTCATCTAATAAGAAAAAATGCATTACGTTATTATACTAAAATGCCCCAAGGGTAACGTTTTAAAGGTGTTTGGTACTAGATATATTTTATCATCGAATGGACTAAGTGCAACTTTAGTCTGCTCAATACTGAACACGTTTGTTTAAAAGATCTTATAGAGCATTGAGTAATTAAAGTATTTTTGTTCTCCTGCAAACATTTGAGGTAATCTTCAAAATGAATCTGATTTTTTAACTACAGAAGTCCTAATCTCTTTAGATTTTTTAACACATTTTTGACCATCAATTTTAAAAGTATACATTTTAGATAATAAACCGATAATAGTGACTTATAATTAGACCATTGGCTTCGTCTTTCATCAATCCCAGAACTTTTTTATTAACAAGCGGAATACCATATCTGTTATTAGCAGGATAATCGGATGTATCAAATCGATGAAGATCTTTATTTATAATCTCATATACATTTATATCCATTATTAAATAAATAAGTGAATCTGTATCGGTGTACAGTAAGAAAACCTTGTAAAAAGGAATCTCTTTCAGTATGTAGTTGTAGTGAAATTCATACATTACAATTTTAGATAAATCTAGGATCGCCATACCAACATATAAAGGTTTGTTGAAAATCAATTCAGTTTTATTTAGTTCTACTGCCATTAAATCATCATCAAAAATAGTTCGGTTATGAAATGCTGGATTAGCAATTAGAGTTTTAGCTCCATCGCTTGTTTCCCACTTATTAACCAATTTGACTATGCGATGTTTGCGAATATTTTCCATTGTCTTACCAAATACGGCATTATTCATTAATTTAAAGAGATTCTTGTCAAAATCATTTTTAGAGGCTTTAGATCTATATATGGTTTTAACCAGGGAGTTTGTTTAAATCTTAATACGCGACAAATTTTGGTAAGAAGGAGACCGTTTTCCAATGCTTGTTTCAGGTTACGGTAATGTAACACATATTTTGTTTTGTTGTATAAAGTTGTCATTAACTTAGGGAGTTTTGAGCCAGGAGGGATACGATGCTCAGGACAGAAGGGCAGATCTTTGTGAAAATCGTGTAAATGTTGTGGATATGAAAGATCAACCTCTAAAAAATATCCTACTGGGGAATCATCAAGTATTGTTGTAACATCAATATGTGGTTCCACCCATTCAAAGCCTTCATAAGGTAAGGGCATTGTCATTGAGGTACCATAAAGATTATTGCAGTCCAGATATAGAATATGGGAAGATGGTTTTGAAAGATTAAAAGACGACATATATTTGTTGTTAGCTTCAGCATATTTTAGAGAGCAGATTTTACTAATATACCTATTTCTAGGGAAAGTAGCATGTAGACATGTTGTAATGTTTCCAACTTACAACATGTATACTTAAGCATACACTGCCAAGAATATCCAGGGAGTGTAAAAGAGTATGCTGGATCTAACCCATATGTTTTATGTGAGGTCTCCCGGAAATTTTCGAAGACATCAGTTAGAAGAAGAATATCCGTTTTCATATAAAGTTCCATGTAATCTCAAAGAGTTTGACAATGGAAAGCATTCCGAACTTTAATTGCATGTTTGTAATCATCTTCACTAACATTTTCATCATATAACTTGTTATAATACTGCTCAATTCTGGGTAGCCTAGTCTCATCCAGTTTCTCAATCGATGTTAAATAATCGTAAGAAAAGATACCCTTTCGCATAATAAGATTTATCTCGGACAAAGAAAGGTAAGAAAATTCTCTTTTAAGATTATGGAATTTGTCCTTCTCTAGATAGGAACTTAATTTATCGAGAGAGGCGCCTAGGAATCTAAAGGAGTCTATAAAACGAAATTTAATTTTTGTTTGCGAATCATATTTTGTGAAAGAGATATACTTCTCCTTGTTAATGGGCAAAGGTGAGATATGATCTCTCTTGGCAAGATCTCGAATTATAAAGTGACTATCATACCCAGAGAGGTTGTGGAACACAACAGGAATAAAAAAGGATTCTCGGTATGCCAAATTGCAGGCGTTATGTGAGTAGCCACGAAATGCGCCATTTTGATGATTGTGGTAGCGGAATATTTTATCTGAGGGCAGGAATGGTTTTTCACAAATATGGCAATTTGTGGAAGCATCTTTAAGGCTGACATCCACATTCATTGGAACAACATCAACTAACTTAGATTGAATAAGTTGAGCTAATGCCGCCATCTCGTCAGAAAACCAAATCATACAATCCAATCCAGTGAAACTCTTGTAGTATGATAAACTATTATCATAGAAACACTTGAAGTAGTAACCCGCACTAATAGCTCGATGTTTTTAGTACTTGGAAGTTTTAACTGAAGAAGCAACTGTATCATTAAATGGTTCTAGAATAGATTCGAAGTCTGCATAAATGATGAAAGGAGCTCTTTCCTTATGCTACAATTTTTAAATTCAATAAATTTATATTTGGGAAAGCTGATTTTACAATTATTTCTATCCTTACAATACTCAGTATGCAATTCCAATTTTTCTAGACTACTGAAGTAACACAAACATCTATCGCATATAAATTGTTCATGTTTATTTAACTGAGATGAAATTAGTCTGGAAAGATCCTTTATCAAGACATAATCATATGAAATGTTTTCCTCAAACTGTGGTGGTGCATCGAAATCATTAGTTTTAGGTAAATACTGGTTCTGAATCATTAATAAATTTACATGCTTGTTTAGTTTATGTTTTGTTAACCGGATTGGAACTGTTTGGAAAAACTCATTTTCTTTAGATTTTACCAATTCTAAAATGTATACATTAATAGAAATACTGTTTAGTTTTTCAAACTTTGAAATCTGATTAATTTCCATAGGGAATTCTAAACCGGAAATGTTTAATACAGTTTCAGGATTAGGATAAGATGACATTCTACCAGCATTTTTCTCAACTGGATACAATGCTGCAACCACAGCATAAAGAAAACATTTACTATCATAATTATGAACATTGATACAAGCATGTTTTTCTTGCAATTTGTTCTGGCAACTCAATGAAAGACCTACCACCATTGCTAATTTCTAATTTATTTATATTCATTTCTAAAGAGATTATTTTAATTAGCCCCCAACTGCTACCTTGCTCGCTAAATTCAGATAGTTTATTAAAAATTTTATCCTTTACGTTAATTGCAAACCATTGCTTTAAATTTGTTCCAACAACAATAATTTCATTTTTACTTATAAAATATTTATTTTCCAAAATTTCCTCCAAACCATTCTTTTTTATGAACTCTCCACAAAAAGTAGTGTTTACTTTAATTATTGGCATACTCTTTAAAATATTTCTTACTCTAATTTGGAAAAGTTGATATGCATCTGCAAAAAATGTTGAAATATTCTTATGGGATTTGTTAATAATAACGCCTGTCCTTACTTTATTTTTAAAACATGAAATAACACCTTCCCAACAAACTCGATCTGAAATATTTTGTCTATTAGAAATTTTACCACCATATTGAAATAAACTTTGCCTTAGCAATAATCGAAACCTTTTCAAATGACCTATATTGGTTTGCAGTTTACATAAAGCACCTACCATAGATAAATCAGTATTCCGTATAGCACGGTTAAGAAGTCTGTTTTTTAGTATGTATCAACCATTTTGAAATTTCTTTTGTTGAACATGCTGTTGTAAGAAGTTGAATTTCAACCTCTTTAAAACGTTTGATGATATCATCACTGAGATCGGCAATATGTTCATAATTCATTTTTTCTAAAATATATGCAGATAAGCCCCTTTGAAATATTTTTTATAAAAATGTTTGTAGAAAAGTTTCTTTGAAATATCGAACAAACTTTTAAATTTCACTTTTGAAATTAATATTTAAAATGAAAATTGCTTATAACATATCATTATAACAATAAATGTTTAGTATTATAAAAATAGTTATGCAAAATAAAAAACTTACGTTTATAGTTTTAAATTATTATGTTATCTTAAAGAGAGTTCTAGGCTGAAACCCTGGGATGGTTTGCTCCCCTTTGAATGTTAGGAAGTAATTGCCACTACCAAATTGTTCAATATGCGGCGCGAAGCTTTTCAGCACCCGTCTTGGTAGGAAAGTTGATTTTTCCTCCAATTCTAAAAGGATGGTCTCCCCGTATTTCGTCTTCACCAACTTGGCAGAGACGATACGATATTTGTGGTCAGCTTCTAGGTCCCGCACACGAACTATTGGTTTATTCGCCACTGGAGAGGAAGAGACTGCATTAATTTCTTTTAGTAAACTCATCTAAAATAAAGCACAAACTATTTATTCTATGATTTAAAAAAAATGAATGAATTAAAATCTACTTAATTTCAGTAAGATCATCTGAAAACTAAGGAATATACCTTATTCTAGTATTAATAATTATAACGGTGGATGCGCTGTTTAACAATAAAAATGCAGATGTTTAGTGAACTCCTATTTTAGATGGCTTCAGGATACCTAATAATTGTATTTTAAGCGAAACTATGTGTACATACAAAAAGTTGAACTTCAATACAACTATTAGAAATAGTATATTTCATTAATTTCAGTAAGTAAAATCATCTAAATTTAAAAAAATATATTAATTAAAGTGAACTTTAGACTAGTATTAAAAAGTATGCTTATCGAATAAAAGGAAAACGAAAAATAAAATGGTGAATGCACTAGTTTATATATCAGATGAACTTGATGATGTCAAATAATTCAGTAAAATTTAATTATAATGATGGATATGCTGGTTAGATTTAAAAAATCAAGACGTTTAGTGAAGTTCAATTTTTAGATTGGATTTTTAGTCAAACTACGTGTGCGTACTAAAGTTTCACTTCCTTACAACTATTAGAAATAGTATATTGCATCAATTTCAGTAATGAAACTCATCCAAATTTCAAAAATAAAATAATTAAAGTCAAATCAATCAAAACAAAAACGGAAAATAAAATGGTGAATGCGCTGGATGTATATATCAGATGAGCTTCAGGATACTTAAACGATTCAACAAAATTTGAATAAATAATAAAAAAAATTACTTACATTGATCAGAGATGCACACACTAAAACTGTAGAAAAAATAATTGTTGCTGAACGACGTTCACTATCTAAGTCAACTGACTGTAATGAGAGACTACCAATCGCGACTGTGCTTTTATATCATCACACTTCTCTCCTACTTCGAGTTCAACGACGCTTATGATCTTGTGCTTACAGGTTTCTTGGCAGGATTTTTTACATTACAAGTTTCTCACCGCAATACCACACAGATGAATATATATGAACTTTTATTGAGATTTAAATAATAGGTTTGGTAAGGTAATTAATGTTTAGAAAAAAACATGCGGTTGTGGAGTTAGTATTTCTAAGATTTTTTAAATTTATTGATGATGTATTAACAAGACTTTGTTCAACAGTACCTTAAGTTGCTCATATAAAGAGAGGTTTGGACATGGTATATTAAATTGGCCTAACGTTATTTTATTCGTTTCTTGCAGAGACTGGGTAAATTCATTGAATGCATAATATCGATCTTTCACAAAAAATAAAGTAAACCATTGGTATAACGAACCGCACTTCTTAAATTAGATGGGATACCACTAAACTGTTTGTCGATATATCCATATGATTTGGCTTCCAAAAGACATTCATCTATTTCCACAAATAAGTTTTCCTTTAGAAAGAAATATGTTTTCCCTGAATATGTCTTTACAGCAGAAATAATTTCTTCTACAGGAAAGGCAAACTTCAGATCTGTAATATTTATACTTCTAGTTAATTTATAACTTAACTCTGTTATATAAAAAATTCTCCTTCTATCAGCTACTATAACAATTTCCCCTGAAGGGCGCTGATAAATTGAAATTATTTCAGAGACATTGGATGGTAAAAAGTACAGAAATTTTCGTAGAGAAATACCCTTTGAAGTCATGTTTTTCGTGTATATATCCATTATCCATAATCTATCGTTATGTATAATGTACATATTAGTGCGTAAGATTAAAAACTGCAAATCTTTAGGATCAAGTTCACACAAATCCAATATTTCAGGGTTTTGTTTCTTAGTTGCCGTGGTTGGAGGATGATTTGTTGTTGTTGTTGGTATCACCTTCCTTGTTATCGGTTTGTTAATTGTTTTGGTAGATGGAAGAATCGTTGTTGTAGAAACCATTTTCCTTGATACTGTCGTTCCATATGTTTGGTTTCATTTACTTTTTCAAGCTTTTGATCATACAAATACTGAATTGCTTGTATATCATCATCACTCAATTTATAATTTCCATACCAAGGATACATCAAAGCTGACAACACTGAGGAATGTTTTACCCCCAAAATGTGGGCGATTTCATGAGCCAGGGTCCAAAACAAACTCGTCTGATTTTTTGGTATATCTGCTATGTTCTCAAAATCTAAATACCACACTTCGCTACTATCCAAATGAATCTCTCGACATTGATTGTTGTTAGGTTGGTATGCATGTCTTAAAATGCCACCCTTTCCATCAAAATGTAATCCACATTTCCCATTTTGACAGTTTCGATAATTTGAGTGTTCAAACTGTCCATCAAACATAGAGATTACAATATCAGGGTTGATAATTGTTTGGATAAATTGTAAATTTGTAACATTTTGCAAAAGTTCGAAGGCTTTCTGTGCAACATTATTTCTTTCTGAACCAGCTAGTTTGAAATACTATTTCAAGGTGCTTTTCGACGAGGTCTACTCATTAGTTCTAAGGTTTCTTCATTTGCCGTACCATCAACAGTTAAATTATATACTTCTTGAAAATTAACTAATGCTTCTTCCAAGTTTGATAGATTATTTTCTGTTTCCGATAAAAATCCGTATTTTTTTAAATATTCTCCACATCCACTTTGGCCAACCCCCATTGTAGGAAAATACTGAATATTAAAATTATGTTTGTGCAATCCATCGTCAGTTTTTGGAGAGAAGTATACTGTTTTTATTTGAGAGAACAATACGTCTGTATTCATCAACTTACTAATTTAAACTAGTACAATTGCCTTCAAATATTAACTTTAAATACATTACAATATCCGGGAATATCATTATTTATAACTTCCATATATTGAACCACAAAGATAATTTATATGCAATATTCACCACTTTGCCATTCAAAAAATCTCTTCAGAAACGAACTTTATCATCATCTTCTGGTATTTTTTCCATCTATAAATAATTGGGTTGTGGTAAAATTCACATATTCACTGAGTAGTTAATAAACTCAGTTATACATGTCAACGACACCACATGGCATTCCAAAACCTATCCACTTAACACAAGTATTTCTCTAATTTATTAACATCATTCCTTTTATTACAAGACATGACACAAAACTGAAATATTTTTCCTTCGCTTTCTCATTAGACAAGAAACGATGCCGTGGAATTGTTAAAAAATTCATTTACATAAAACCAGTTTGTTATCCTCCATCTAGAAACCATCAATTTATAATTTTATTTATCTTGGAATGCAGTCGACTAATGTACCTGAGGCTTCATGGATTCGTCTCGCGGCCAATCAACTCACACTCCAACCACTTCGTATAGCATTTCAACAACCCACACACATCTTCTTATTGGAATTATTTTAAAAAATCATTTAGATAAAACCAGTAACAGCTTGTTTTTCCCATCTATAAGCGATCACGGTATATTTTTTTACATTTTTCGGAATGTCATCGACTAACCAACGCTAGGGTTCACGGATTCATCGCACGGTCAACAAACTCACACACACATACCAATGACACCATAATACAGCATTCCTACAACCCACACACCAAACAAAATATTTCTCGCATTTAATTACATCCCATTTTTATTATTCAACATCTTGCCCAACAACAAACAGCCGACAGTGATGACAATCGCAGCCACCAGCACTGCCTTCATCCACCCCCACATTCCTAATAAACCACCCCTCGTACATGCTAAAGAAAAAACCACCCCACATTCCTAATTAGCCATCCCTCGGACACGCCAACGAAAAACCACCCCCTTAAAATAGGGGATGAGCTAGAGGCGGCCTATAACAACTACTCACCCTAACACCAAACCTTTATTTTAAATACTCAACGCCGTTTCAACAACTCTAAGTTGCCATCTTCAGGAGTAAACCCAAACTAAATGGAAATTACAATTTTCTCTAATTTATACCTACCACTAAACTATTACTTAAGTAATTAGTACAAGGGGTAAATCCTAAGTACCTGCATTCTAAATAACAGAATCAAAGATTAGGGAGATTTTATATAATAGAAATATGTAAATTAGGATAATCCTTAATTACCTACCTACTTTTATGCTACACTATTAAGTAATGACATTTTTATTACTTACTTTATGGATTCTTAGAAAGTAAACTATACAATGAACTGTATGGAATAGGACCCTTATCTGAATTCATTAGTTTATTATTTTTATAAATCATAATGCTTTGGTAAGAGTCCAGTTCCCTATAATTATTTACTCGTTTAACTAATCTCGAAATCAGCAAGTTTATCTTTAGGATTGCTCAACAATTTCTGTAGTGTTGTAGTTGTTCTATACACCGCCTTCATACCAAGTTCTTTAAAAACTTTCTTAAAGCCCCTGGTATAACGACTGTACGGAACCGAGACAAACTTTTGTTCTTGTGACTCATTTCGAAAGGTTGACACTTCTTTCATTCATAACCGAAGCTGTTTCTTCCTAATTAATTTATCTAGAATATCTGTTGGATAACCATTACATGCAGCTATTTCTCTAATAGTTTTCTTTTCATTTTTAAACCTCCCTTTATTGAGAGGGAATGTCAACAACCTATGTACAAGGAAATTAATCCCTGCCATTTTATGTTGTTGACGGTGAAAAGACGTATTAGGTAAATATCTATATGTGCTAGTATCCTTGCTATATACATCAAACTCTAACTTATCACTATCATTTCTTAAAACTAATATATCTAAAAATGGTAGAGTACCCTTTTGTTCCTGTTCATATGTAAATTTAATAGAAGCAAACCTATTGTTAATATACATAACAAAATCATTAACATTGAGCTCATTAGTATTAAATATAGCAAATATGTCATCCACGTACCGTATCCATACCCTAGGAAAATACTGGGAGTCATTTTTTGCTTCAACTTCGAACCTGCCCATGAACAAGTTAGCAAGGAACGGCGACAAGGGGTTTCCCATTGCAGTTCCTTCCTTCTGCTCATACTTAAGTAATAGTTTAGTGGTAGGTATAAATTAGAGAAAATTGTAATTTCGATTTAGTTTGGGTTTACTCCTGAAGATGACAACTTAGAGTTTTTGAAACGGCGTTGAGTGTTTAAAATAAAGGTTTGGTGTTAGGGTGCAAAACTGTGTTTTTTCAGCTATTATTATAGTTATGAAATCGGTTGAAAAAAATGTTAGAAGCAGTTGTTTATACAGGGTGGTTAAAATATAAAATGGAGTGAAATTATATTTTATAGGGTGGTTAAAAATTTGTTTTATAACCACAAGTAGTTCAAAAGTAGCATATTATAGGATGGTTGAAATATGTAGCGGAGTATAATTTAAGCTATGTCTACAGATGGGTTTAAAAAAAATGTCAGAAAAATGTTATGATCTACAACCTGTTTCATATACCGGATAGATGAAATATAGGGTCGACTATAATTCTAAGTATACAGGGTGGCCCATAAGTAGTTGCATATACAGGGTTGTTGAAATATAGCGTGGAGTAGAACCATAATTATACAGTGTTGGTAAAAAAAATTTGGAGTACCTGAATTGTGTAGCAAGGTCAAGTTATCGTTACACCGTGTGATTCAAACAAGGTTAGAAAAAGTTGCAAATGAAGGATGGTTTAAATGAATTGTGGAAAGAAATTATATTTTATACTGTGCTTCAAAAATTATGAAGTAATATCGTAGCTCATAAGTAGTTGCACAGATCTGATATTTGAAATATAGGGAGGAGTAGAGGTAAGTAGTTGAGTATTTAAAAATTGTTACATAATTAATTGTTGCCTAATAAGCAGTTGCAGTTTTAGTGAAATTTATTGAGAAGGGATGGATATATATTTATACAGGGTGGTACAAAAAATGTTATACTGGGTGGCCGATAAGTAGTTGCACATACAAGGTGGTTGAAATACAGGATGAAGTAGAAGTATAGTTTAACAGTGTGGATAAAAAATTGTATGAAAAATTTTCTAGAATAGAACATGAGCTGTTGCATATATGCAATATCTGAAACATGGGGTGAAGTAAAATTATAATTATTAAAACAATGTTAAAAAAGTTGCATATACGGGGTGGATGACATATAAGGTGGAGACAAATTATATTTTCGAGGGTGGTTAAAAAATGTCAGAAAAATGTTTTATATGATGACCGCTAAGCAAGATGCATATTTTGTAGAATAAAATTATGGTAATACATGATGGTTCAAAAAATGATAGACAAATAATGGTTGACTAATTGACAGCAGTATATGCAAGATGATTTAAATAACGATGGAAGTAGAGTTATAGCCTTAGAAGAAAGTTCAAAAAAATATTGAACAAAATTGTTACATAGGGTGACCATATAAAGTTGCGGTTTAGGTAAAATATGTTGGGGATTGGTGGATTTATAGTTATGCAGAGAGATACAAAAAAAATATTGGGTGGCCTATAAGAATAAGTATAAAGTAGACGATGTACAGTTGCATCCTGATATATGGAATACCTGACATATGGGGCGAAGCAAAATTATAGTTATATATTGTGTTTAACACAATGTTAGAAAAGGAGCATATAAAGGGTGGTTAAAATATAGGGCGGGGGAAATAATAATACTTTACGAATGGGCTAAAAAATTATCAGAAATAAGTGTTGTATAACGTATAGGGTGGGGTAGAATTATAGTTAGGTAATTAAAAAATGTTGTATTCGGTGACAAATAAACAGCAGCTTATACAGGATGGTTGCACTAAAGGGTGACGCAGAGTTACAGTTATACAAGGTGGTTCCAAAAAATGTTGAATAGAGTTGTTATATAGGGTGGCCCATAAGTGCTTGCAGTTGCCATGAAATATATTCGGGATTGGTACATTTATAGTTATGTAAGGTGGTTCAACAAAATTAGAAAATTGTTATATTGGATAGCCCATATTGTATTTAATAAACTTTGTTAGTGACAACGGAACAAATATGCTAGTTACCTTCTACCTACAAGAGTGTGTATTGCGTATCGTTATGTTTTGTTAATTATTTTCAACTATGAAATTATTTTAAACGTTATATTTTTAACTCGACTAATTATATCTGTACCTGCATGATAGCATGCATCTTATAGCAGCCTTTTAGAGAACAAAGGAAAAGAGCAGTCGTAACAATTTTTATATGTGTCAACAAAGTGCTTTGCTCAAAGTACAAAAGACACATGATATTTCACGGAATCCAAACTCGACCCCTCCTTAAAAATTGGGTTGTTCTCCAAATAGAATAACTCTAATGTAACGTAATGTTATAACGTCGACGACCGGGGAACACGCTGAATAACTTTGTTTTGATCTCCCATGTTGCCGGCAACATATCTCACGTATCAAGGAGAAGGCGAAACCCTATATCTACCCCGAAAAATTACCCTCCACATTGTACTTAGCGAATGATATAACGCTGCGTCTCAGCTCTAAGTGTATGGCATAGAATTTCGTCCATTGTGGAACGCCGAGTAAATGTTTACTCCGCTTTGTTGAAAAGACCTGAATAGAGTAACATGTAGTGGGAAAAGGCGAAAGGAGTTATAAATTTTGGACTGTTTACCCGCTCCTTCGGACGAGGGAACTCCCAGTGTGGGAAATTATATGGTTAAGCCGTGTCTGAAGCCAGGGGCGTCGGCTAGACGAGGTTTTTGTGTATCAGAAAACAGTGCTCTACACCACAAGGTGGAATGTATGTTTTATTTTGTTGGTTTGTTTGTAAATGTAAAGGCGGTTTAAAAAATAACTCTAACTGAACACTTTTAGAGGTTTCCAACTGATTTGAATGAGATCAAGGCTAATAAATACATTAAAAAAAAACGATTTAAAAACAAACAACTTAACTAAAAAATATGAAATAATTTTTTGGTAGTACAATTAAATATTTTTTATGAAGTCTGTGTCAAGCTAAAGTAAAAATCTTTTGGGAAGCACTTTTATAAGTTGTACTTCGGCAATTTCGCTGTTCAAATTGGCACCGACTGTCAAAAAAGTTTTTAATTGTTGTAGCAGAAAAATACTTGATGCTTTTTCGTTAAGTTTTTTTTTAAAGTCGGTTTTTGCTTTTTCGACATTGCTTAAAATAAGGTATTTTACTTTTAAGCATGATTTATTGGTTTGACCAACCTCGTTTACTGTCGAATAGAATAACTTGTTTTCTATATATATATATATATCTCTGTATTAAGAAAATTTTGTAAATAATTATGATATTCATTTAATCTTGTACTAAATCGTTATACAGTTTTAATTGATATAGCATAATATGACGTAGTTTTCAATTCTAATAAACTTCGTCTGATAACAATTTAAGTTATTATTAAAAATAACGGTACTTAACTTAAAAAAAATATATTTATCAAACCTAGTACACATTTGGAAAAGTGACATAAAGGTTTATTATACAATTTTTAGTGATGCGGCATAATTAGATGGATTTTATAATTTTTAAGATTTGTTTGATAAGAATTTTCTATATGATGAAAAATAAAGGAATTTTACTCTTAAGCAAAACTCTCGCATACAAAGTTGACAAAATGGCATCAATTATATCACCATTTTCCATATAAACTATATAAACAATAGGCCAGGCAGATCAAGCTGACACAGCACTCTTAGGAATATATAAAATAGAAACGGCAGCGGGAGCAGTCAGTCAGCCTCGCAACATTGAGTCTTATAAATATAGGGTGTAAACGGTTGGAGTGCAAATATTTTGAGGATCAATACTTCAGGTCAAAACAAATTAAAAACTTTACAACATTTTCAGAAATAAACAATAGTTTTGCCAAAAAAATGTTAGAAGTTACGTAGCTTTTATTACAGTGAATAATAGACTATTTCTGGCTTCAAAATTCTTGTAAAGCTAAATTAAATACTCAATAGCTTATACATCTTTAATAACTGTATTAACAAAGAAAAATAATATTTAAACTCTAAATATTCTCTTACAATTTGCACTACGTTTCTCTGAACTGATGTGGCAACATAGCATATAACATGCCTTATCAGTACTACAGCTAACCGCTGCCAAGATTGTTTTTTTGCTGTATCGCTTCTTATAAAAAAAGTGAAAGTGATTTTTGCGTGATATTGAAAGTAGCGTTCGTGATATGATTTTCTTTTTGCAAAATAAATATTAGAAATTTTTATTTGTTTAACATAAGTAATATTAATTTTATGAGTAACAATTATTTTTCGAATAATTTAACACATAAAAGACCTACATAATACATAAGAAATGTTTTGTTTAATTTACTTTGTATCGAATTATTTTTGTATCATAATGTAAACAACTTTGTATCCTCCCTTCTTCAACTTGATGGATAAAATAAATCGCCAAATATAAAAATTCATTTCAATACATAGACATTAAAAGAGTACATTTTTGAAAATAATATTTCATAAAATTTTATTTACCTAATAAATCTACCCACACTGGAAAGTATATACTCATTTAATACAAAAAATAACAGGTGTTAATTTTTTTGTGGTGAATCATTCCTTTATTATTCACGCTAAAAGTGAATCTGATATTTAGCGAGACGTTGCCACGTTGACAATAATTTACATAACTTGTATTTTGAATTTTATTGCTTATTACAGCCTATATACCATATTTTTATAAAAGTTTTTTGTTTTATTTGATGTGTACTATCTGCACCTAAAATATATGCATGCAAACTATTTACACCCTGTGTATATTTATAAATGTTATATCATCATTTTGTTGTTTTAATTTTTGAATTGTACTTATTCAATAAATTATTTAAAAAAGCGATATTAAGTAGTTGTTACGTTAATTGGTGCAGTCAGTAGGATTGTCCGAATTGTATCGAATCAATCGGTTCAAGTTCCTGCTTACGATTTATCGGACACCGAACCCGTTAAGTTTGTGATGGATCAGTGTAGGTGTTCCCAGTGAAGTGCCAATTTTTGGATTAAGCGGTCCCATATGTCAACCTATCTTTGTCAACACTGTGTGACTTTTCACAAGGACAATAATTAATGTCTTGGAATAATTTGTCTTGGAATAATTTGTCCATAATACTTGAGAATTTAGAAGATACACTACCTTTAGCTGAGTCTCTAGATATCCGAATTTCACGAACCCCTTTACAGCCTCAATCTGGTAATATAAAGTCGCAATTTAAACCCTAATATTTACACTGCATCCCTGAATTCAACGGTGATCCTAACGAATTAAAATTAGTAATACAGGCTAACAAAATAAGAAAATATAGATTATGGAATCAAACATATAGACAATAAATGATGAAATTGAAGAAAAATACAACAAAAATTTGAAAATAAAGAAAAAGATTTTTTTCATAATTTTCTTATTAAAGGTGGTTCTAAAGGGTTGAAATATTGTAATGAATTGTTTTTTGTACCATAAATATACCGAACATTTTTATTTTTCATTTACCAATATGTCTAAAAAATTTCTGAAAATAATAAAAAAAAAATTCTAATTTTTGTCGTTAAGGGTGGTGTTGAGGGTTGAAATATTATAAATACCATATAATAACGTGTAAGTAATGTTTTACAATGTTAAATAATAATTTTAGCCTAAGAAACATCTATTTTTATGTCTTACTTACTTTTTACCTTCACCCCTTAAAAAATAAAAAGCACATATCAAGCTTATATAAGGTGTGATCTAGAGGGTAAAATGAACTTAATTTCCAATTTTCAGAAAAATCGATTCACTGGCAAAATTTTCCAGGTTCGCATTTTTTTTTCGCCAGTCACTCTACTATAAGTAAATACGATTTTAATATATGAAACATCTGTAGTTATTACATTTTTTAGCACAAGGGCTAATATTCACCCAACAACAAAACAGAAAACGTATGATATATAGGACAAGATTAGAGTAATAATATTTTCCTTTTAATATCAATCACATTAGAAATAACTTAAATTCACCTCAATAATAAATTTTATGATACTTCTCAATTATTCTTTTGACATGCATTCCTTCCGCTAATTTTACGGCTAATATATTGCTCTGAGTTCTGGGAACAAGGGCCCTTTATTTAATTTCTAATTTTCTCATTGTGCAATTTTCATCAATTAGTTCCGAGTAGATTTTACAGAGGAAGGATTGTTGGAAAACTGTAATATAGGAATTCATCATAATTAATGTGAATTAAATAGCTCACTTATTTAATTCTAATTACAATTCATCCGTCCTTTCCTACCTAAAACTATCTCGCCCACTAAACAAAAACTCATCGCTGCTTCTGCGTTTCATTAGCCAGTCGAGTTCCATTAGGCCGTCATTCCTGGATGGTCTTAATTATTGCGAATTCCAGGCAAAATAAAATGTAGTTAATTAAAATATCCCAAAATAAAACAAAAACAGTTTATGTACTTTTTAGTTTATTAAACGGTAATAAAAGACAACAAAGGGGTATTTCATAAAATACGTTCACGTGTGATATGATGTGACAGAGTCTAAGGAAACGTGACGTCCGCGGTTCCTCAAACAAACATTTCTTCTCTTTTCTCTCAACTTATTGAAGCGAAAGCTTCATAACGGTGACCCACACTTACAAATACGGTAATAGACGAGAATGGTAGTGAACTGCAATAATTGCATTTATTTCCAGACAGCGTTCCGACCGACAACACATGTGTCTCTGTCCTTGAAATACCCATACAACTTAGTTTTTAACCGACTTCCAAAAAGGAAGAACTTATCAATTCGTCGTCATGTTTTTTTTATTTATGCTCAGTGATTATTCAAAAGCAGCTGAATTTGATGATTAAACGGCATTGTACTAAGCAATATAACAGAAAGGTACCACATGATTTTCTATAACACGTGAGATTAAAGGTTTTCCAGAAAATCAGAAAAAACAGTAATTAAGGGACAACAGTTCAATGAATTTCAATAAATCTACACTCTTTTCTCTAAACGGGCTCAACCAATTTGAATATTTTAAATTGTATTCTAAAAAAAATGTTCCAGCTTGATTCCGTATATCTATAAGAAAAAACATACCGTTTTTTCGAAAACCGTAAAAATATTTGTAATTACACTGTAAACATCAATGTAAATGTCAAATGTTCACCATAAATATCTAACTTAAATGTCAAGATATGCTATGAAAGTATATTGTACAGGGTGCTTGTAACGGTTTGTAACGGTTTTTATTGCAGTCGAGTGAAATGTCACAAAATATTCCATTAATGTATCGAAAAGAATTTTTTTTAGGAGAGCAATGTTTTCTATATGGTATAAGGTGGTAGGTTTGTGCGTGCATCGAAATTCAAGCGGCAAGCAATGTGCGCAGTTGAAATATTGGGCGTAGTAAAATTACAGTTAGACAGGTGGGTTGAAAAAATCTTACAAATAAATTTGATATTGGGTTTCACATAAGCAGTTCCATATATAGGATGGTTGAAATATAAGGTGAAATTGAATTCAAGTTATATAGAGTGGTTCAAAAGATGTTGTATGCGGTGGCACATAAGGAGTTGCTTATACAAGGTGGTTGAGATAAGAGTGAAGTAGAACTATAGTTATACAGAGTGGATAAAAAAACTTATAAAAATGATTAAATAAGCATATACAGTAAGGATATACGAGTTATAGGGCGAAAAGTTTCAAAAATGTTAGAAGCAGTTGAATGTACAGGATAATTGAATTATAAGGTGGAGTGGAATTATAGTTATACAGGGGGTAAAAAAATGTTATATAGTGTGGAACATAAATAGTTTCTTATACGTGGCATATTGGGCTACTTCTAGGACTACTCCACTTCAATATTACAATGATGAGTCAATCACACATCACACAGCTGAACCACTACTATCACTCAAGAATAGGGGGCAATGATGAGACGAGATACCCCATGTTCTGACTGAAGTACATAATGGGAATAGCGAAGGTAACCAGGGGCCCTATTCTTGAAACCATGCTAAGCGACGAAATTGGTCGTATACGGCCTTTCAGTCGTACACGAAGTTTGTTCTATTGTGGGCCAAATTGGTATTCTCGAAATTGGTAGACGACACAATACTGACTTTTGACATATAAAATTAAAATATAGTGAATTGCCAGAACTTCTTTAATATCTTCCATGTTACGAAGAAATTTTAAAATTTATAGCGCAAATAAATTAATTTAGTCGGCCCAACACAACAATACAAAACAAGATTCACCGAAAAATTAGATTACTATAAACGTCAAAATTTCGTATACGTTTGACCGTTAGAATCTCTTGTCGTACATGACCTTCGAGAATACCAAATAAACGTTATTTATGTCAAAATTCATTCATTTGGCGTCATATTTCGAGTGGTAGAGAGGGCGAATGTTTTCGAGAATCAGGCCTCATGAATAGGACTCTGGATAAAATTCGACAACTATTTTGCAGAGTAAACTAATCCTCGAACATTGGAGCCTGGTGTCGGAAATGAGTCACCCACATTGTATTGCTGCATTCTACCCTTTGTCTGAGTCTTCGAACCCTTTGTGACAGCGCAGACGTGACATTTTTTCACCAGACTCTAACGAAGTAATTTACCCTGTACAATTGTTGGAAAATTTTACCCAGAGTCTTATTCATGCTCACATGACATCAGGTAAACTCATTATGTACTTCGATCAGAATATCAGCTAAGTACCTTATTCTTTGGGACTACCAGAAGGGACTCTTCAATATTTCAGTCTTCACCTTTAAGGAATTTCATTGGGCCTACAATGACCACAGGACGTCCGAGTCACCAGCTACATCGTTCGAGTGATATAAGTGGTTCAATATCTTGCCTTTGATTGCTTAATACATTGTCACATTGTTAAGTCTTTCCTCACTTGTACAAGAGCCTAACGTATACGTCGCTAACGCTGAGCGCTGACGGGGGAGTGGTCAGCGCTGGCCTCCTTATATTACCTGACTGCTCTTGGCGGTGGTTTGGCTGCGATGGTCAACTCTGCATCGTGATTTGTCTGGTAGCCTCCTACTGCTTGACGTTCTAAATGCCTTGTCAGCCCACAGATCATTGTGACTCTGTATCACGTCGCAGAACTGCATTACTGTTTTTTAGAGAACTAAGTCTTTGGTTTTGTTGAACTTCAACATCTCGAATACAATTGATAAAATTTTGTGTAATCAGTTGGTCTTTAACCATCGCCCAAATTCGCATTTATGAGTTTTTCACTTAGTTCAGTTGATATGTATACCAGGTTGTCCTGAATTTCCTGTCGAGTCTGTTTGTCGTCCAGCAAGTCTGTAACTCTTTTGATATTTTCGTTGCTGGTCATTAAATTTGTTGCGGAAATAATCTTTTTTGCACACCAACAATTCACCATCAATATTACACTACCTTTCTTAAACTAAGACTTCCAGGAGATATTACAACGATGAGTCAATTGCATATCATTCAGCTGAACCACTATAACTGCGTTGATGCCGTATGGCGGCAATTGCAATCAGTTACTCTCGAGTTCTCCCATTCTTTCCGATATAATAATGGAAATTTCCGTCACTATTTTATACCCGAAATCGTACATTCAAGAGAACTAGTTTTTGCTACACGAGTGTTTATTCGGATAAATAGTTTTTCATTCAGCACGGTAATTAATTTCTAGAGAATTCCTTTAATAGTAATATAAAATGATACGTTGTAACAATATTGTTGGGACTTCTAAATGCAAGCCCTAATTGGCTTTTATAGAGCAAGAATTGTTGGCAATATTTAATCTAGAGACATAATTATTGTGACTTAAATAACTAACCCATTTAATACTAATTACATCCCAGCCGTCCCTACATTGCCGAAAACTATCTCTGGCACTAAACAAAAAACTCATCGCAGCTTGTCCATTTCATCAGACACTCGACTTTCATTAGGCCCTCACCCCCGGACGGTCTCAATTATTGCGAATTCCAGACAGAATATATTCATTTGAAACGGCAGACAAAAACGCCACTTGCTTTTTCTCTGTTTAGCGGAGTCTGGCCTGGCTTTTTTAATCTGCCAACGCGAGAGACTCTTTGTTTCAACAGCCAGTCGGAAGTCATAGCGAATAGTTTTGATGAAAGTACACCCATAAACGTCCGCTGGAATTGTCACTGCGGAAAAATTATATTTAAATTTAATTAATATTAATGAAAATTAAAAAATGGAATAATGAAATTTGAAATGGTGCATCGTGTTTTTATTTTCGGACTGTTGGAAACCTCGTTTTAACAGATGCCAACAGATGCTAATATGGTACACACATGTTTTTAATTCTTTAGAGAAAAGCTGAATATATTTTGTTTAGTTTTAACATAACGACCAAATTTTATGATTAAAAACAGAGTAAACATAACCAGGCCAAGCGGTCATTTTGATAAACAATGTATTGAAAAAAGAACGGCACTCATTTTATACTGAACGATGATAGATTTAAGAAATATACTTCCTGTCTCTCGTCATCTCCACTGTTTCTCTTTCTTTGTGCCATTCTTAGTTGTATACATATATTTCAACAGAATTAAAGTAATCCTCACTATTTTGTTATGACTCAAGTATAATAGTCTAGGAGCCATTAAACAGCTGACTACTCATGTTTCAGGGAAGCCCTAAATTTTCTTAGTTTGTCAGTTGTACCAACTGTATACAGGGTGTCCCATAACTAAGGGGCAATTCGATAACTGCAGTTAGAGGCGGTGAAAATATTAGTATTAGTAAAATGTTTGTAGTAAATGATATGCAGGGTCCTAAATTTGGTATTTGGTTTTTTGAAAATTTGTAATATTTGAAAAACGGCTCCATATATTGAATTCAAATTTGGTACGCTTTAAAATGTGGAGATTCAACAAGAATACGTTTTTTGGATTGAAATTATAGCAGTGTCATTATTTATTGTGGAACCGCAAATTATACGGGGTATTCAAAAAATAAACATGGGTTTGCCTAATTTGACCTTCGTAACAAACACCCTCTAAGAGTACCACGAAAAATGATAACAAATTCTTGTTTATTGACATCGAAAACCATGCTATACTAAATTTGAGTTCAATATCCACTTTATGACCGTGTATGTCGTTTTCTACAAACATTTTACTAACGCATGATTGTCTTAATCGGTATATTTTCACCGCCTCTAAGTGCAGTGATCGTATTGTCCATTATATATGGGACAACTTGTATAAGATAGGAGTTAGTTAAGCCCACTCGTCGTAGGTTCAACGTCGCTAAGGTGTGACGTTGTGCTAATTGTTAGGTTGTAAACTTTAAAGCCAGCAGTGTAAGATATATATTACTCTAGAATAAATGTACCTAACTTGACCTAATAAATAGGTAGTTACATTTTTTGTATTCAAACAAATCTTTAAAATGCAATGATATTTGTCTTTTAAGTAAAACTTAGTTACCATTTTCACTATTTTGCAGCAATGGGACCGTAGTATATAGGCTATGCCGGTTCTAGCAAAAAATCGACCAAAAATACATGTAATTTCCCATAGGAGATTCTAAGGTTAAAATTAGCAAAAATTTACCCCGATGACCTTGAAATCGCCTACGTGAGCGAGCCTGATTTTGTAGTTTAGAGGCGAGAAACGGCGTAATTTGCACCATTTTGGGGTGTAAATGTCATATTTAAGGGTGTTTCCATCATATTTAAGGCCATTTTGGCATTAGGCGGGGGTGAAATTCAATTGAGGGTGTCATTTGTTCTGCTAACGTAGGGGCCGCGTTCTTGGACTAAGCGGACTGCGGGGTCTCCGACTAGAGCTGTGGGGGGCTCCGACTAGGAGCTGTGGGGGCTGAAGGGGGGCCGCGATTTAGGTTATGTTATTGACAGCTGTCGAGGGAGGGGGCCGCGTTTAGGTTATGTTAGTGATGGCCGTCAACGAAGGGGGGCACGATTTATGTTATGTTAGTGCCGGCTGTCAACGTAGGGGGCCCGCGATTTAGATTATGTTAGAAGAGTGACGGTAGTCGGGGGGCCGCGACTTATGTTATGTTAGAGGTTCGCGGGGTTTGCTTGACAGGTTACACAGGGGAGTGTTGGCTGCGGTGCCATCATGCAGCGTGGGTGTGTTGCACGCCTACTGTTGGTGGTTGTGGTAGTTAGAAAGAAAAAAAGCTGTGGTAGGGTTTTGAGCTTGGGACTCTCGCATGGGAGTGATCGTTCCGAGCATCTAAGCTATATGGTTATTAATATAAGAGTTTCTTCGGGAGAATAGGTATCTGAGTGTTGAAGGTAAATTTTTAATAGGTTGAAATTTAATCAATAGAGTATGCTATTAGGTTGTATGTATGCTTGATTTGTGTAGTGATGTTGGCAAAGTGAAAGACTTGCACAGTAATGTTGTGTGACTGTTAGACATGTGCAGTGATATTGTGTGAGTGATAGACTTGCAAAAGGTTAAATTGTATATGAAAACGTATACAAATAAGCTATCGTCCCATAAATAAACAGAAATTTTAGCTGGAAGCTTAAAAATATGTACGAAAACGGTATTTCGATGTAGGTTATCAGAGTGGTGACAAATACCACGTGGTCTGCGGGGTCACTAACCTCAAGCTCGAACCTAACGGCAAGGTGGCTAACCTAAGGGGGTGAGCCTTCGGGGGTCGGGACACCTAACGGCAAGGGGGCTAACCTAACGGGACTTCCGGGAGGAGGCGTCAGGACTTCTGTCGGGCGTCGGGACGCGTCGGTTGTGAACGGGGGTAGGGATAGCGGGGTTGCATCAGTACGCGGGAGGAACGGGGGGTGGTCGTAGGTCGGGGGTGCGCGGGGTCGGTTGCATCAGTACGCGGGAGGAACGGGGGTGGTCGTAGGTCGGGGGTGCGCGGGGTCGGGAACGCGGTGGCTGGCGTAAAGCGGTGCGTAGGGAATGCGGTGGCATGCGGTGCCTAGACAATTCGCTGGCTGGCGATTGGCCGGGAGCTTCCGTCGGGGGTGGCGAACCGTGACGTCATTCGGGAAAAAGACTGGCTCGTGTCGGGTGCTTGTCACAGGGTGTATCACAGCAGGGTGCATTGGCCGATGCAGTAGCAAAACACATCTTAAGAACATATTCAACGGGATGAACGAAACGTATTTTGAACAACGAAATAAATTATAATATGCGCGAGAGCGGCAACTCGTTCGAGTCTCTGCTTTCGTCGGATAAACCAGGGCCACGAGGGCGCCTAGTCCGGGCAAAAAAATGTACCGAAAATGCATCGTAAATAATTAATAGGTTCCCAAATATTTGGTAATTAGCATTTCATTACAAATAATAAAATAATTCAGATTCAATGAAGGCAATAACAAAAGATAAGCGAAACCGCAACAGCATGTTGGTGAACTGATAAACATGCGAAACTCGAGCACTGGTTGAAAGTGCAGTGGTTGGTTGATTGTAAACAAAATCGTTAATTATAAAAGTAGATGCGGTTTTCATTGAAAAGATAATGGTAACTAATAATGTAAAAAAAATAAATACGTAAATGAGGAATAATAATTGCGACTTGAATCGTTGGATTTTGTATCGAGCGGCGGGTAATTCGGAAAGAATACCGTTGGAGAAATGGTTGGAACCACTACAAAAGCTAGAAACAGACCTTAAAAACGACTGGAACCGTAGAAAACGCAGTAGGAAATGGTTGGAGCCACTACAAAAGCTAGAAATGTCCCGTAGAAACGACTGGTACAGTAGAAACGGCTGGTAGAAATGGTTGAAGCCGCTACAAAAAATAGAAACGTCTCGTAAAAACTACTGGGCCAGTAGAAACGACTGGTAGAATGGTTGAAGCCACTACAAAAACTAGAAATGACCCGTAGAAACGACTAGAAACTTAGAAATGGCTGGTTGGAGCCGCTACAAAAGCTAGAAATGGCCCGTAGAAACTACTGGGCCAGTAGAAACGACTGGTAGAATGGTTGAAGCCACTACAAAAAACTAGAAACGTTCCGTAGAAACTACTAGAAACTTAGAAATGGCTGTTTGGAGCCGCTACAAAAGCTAGAAATGGCCCATAGAAAATACTGGGCCAGTAGAAACGACTGGTAGAATGGTTAAAGCCACTACAAAAACTAGAAATGACCCGTAGAAACGACTAGAAACTTAGAAATGGCTGGTTGGAGCCACTACAAAAGGTACAAATGGCCCGTAGAAACTACTTGGCCAGTAGAAACGACTGGTAGAATGGTTGAAGCCACTACAAATGCTAGAAACGGCCCGTAGAAACGACAGGAACCGTAGAAATGACTGGTAGAATGATTGGAGCCGCTACAAAAGCTAGAAATGTCCCGTAGAAATGACAGGAACCGTACAAATCACTGGTTGGAGCCGCTACAAAGCTAGAAATGTCCCGTAGAAACGACTGCGTCAGTAGAAATGGGTAGGAGATTGGTTGGAGCCGCTACAAAAGCTAGAAACATCCCGTAGAAACGACTAGAAACTTAGAAATGGCTGGTTGAAGCCGCTACAAAAGCTAGAAATGGCCCGTAGAAACTACTGTGCCAGTAGAAACGACTGGTAGAATGGTTGAAGCCACTACAAAAACTAGAAATGACCCGTAGAAACGACTAGAAACTTAGAAATGGCTAGTTGGAGCCGCTACAAAAGCTAGAAATGGCCCGTAGAAACTACTGGGCCAGTAGAAACGACTGGTAGAATGGTTGAAGCCACTACAAAAGCTAGAAACGTCCCGTAGAAACGACTAGAAACTTAGAAATGGCTGTTTGGAGCCGCTACAAAAGCTAGAAATGGCCCGTAGAAACTACTGGGCCAGTAGAAACGACTGGTAGAATGGTTGAAGCCACTACAAAAAACTAGAAACGTTCCGTAGAAACTACTAGAAACTTAGAAATGGCTGTTTGGAGCCGCTACAAAAGCTAGAAATGGCCCATAGAAACTACTGAGCCAGTAGAAACGACTAGTAGTATGGTTGAAGCCACTACAAAAACTAGAAATGACCCGTAGAAACGACTAGAAACTTAGAAATGGCTGGTTGGAGCCGCTACAAAAGGTAGAAATGGCCCGTAGAAACTACTGGGCCAGTAGAAACGACTGGTAGAATGGTTGAAGCCACTACAAAAACTACAAATGACCCGTAGAAATGACTGGTAGAATGGTTGGAGCCAGTACAAAAACTAGAAATGACCCGTAGAAACGACAGGAACCGTAGAAACGACTGGTAGAATGGTTGAAGCCACTACAAATGCTAGAAACGGCCCGTAGAAACGACAGGAACCGTAGAAATGACTGGTAGAATGATTGGAGCAGCTACAAAAGCCAGAAATGTCCCGTAGAAATGACAGGAACCGTACAAATGACTGATTGGAGCCGCTACAAAAGCTAGAAATGTCCCGTAGAAACGACTGCGTCAGTAGAAATGGGTGGGAGAATGCTTGGAGCCGCTACAAAAGCTAGAAACGTCCCGTAGAAACGACTGGGACAGTAGAAACGGCTGGTAGAATGGTTGGAGCCGCTACAAAAGCTGGAAACGTCTCGTAGAAACGACTGCGTCAGTAGAAACATCTGGTAGAATGGTTGGCCCCACTACAAAAGCTAGAAACGAACCATAGAAACGGCTTGGCCCGTTGAATGGCTGAAGACCCGAAGAAACAACTTAGCCTGTAGGAACGACTGAAAACGTAGAAACGACTAGAACGATCCATAGAAACGCAAGGAAATATACATAAATACCTTGATGTTGATATATCATATGCTGCTCTGAAATAAAATTGTAAATACAAGACACTGTTTTACTACCAAAAGTACTTCTGAACCGTAGAAATGGCTGGTGAGGTTAAACAAAGTCACTACAAATGCTAGAAACTGTTGCTACAAATGGTTTGAAACAAATCCGTTGCAAAAAGTAGAGCCCAGGAAGGTTGGAAATGGGATAGTGGGAATAAATATATAACTTTTTGTAAGCCAGAGGTAGGAACAAACAAATCTTTTCTAAGACAGGTCCTCAAAGCTTATTCAGTGGTACATAAAAACTTTTTTCTACGTGCACAAAAATTTAGACATCAAAAAGAAAATATCAATCGTTTGCTACAACAAACAAATGTTTCTATCACATGTAACTTTTTCTAAGACAGACCTCAGTACAAACAAATGTTTTCTAGGTACACGAAATGTTTGTTTCCCCCAACGAATTGTTGATATGAGAGTAAAATGAACAAAGTATATGAAAAATTTCACAGGTGTTTTACCTATATGTCTCTAACAGGACCTTATAAATGCTAGAAAACTGATAGTAGAAACGTTATAACAGAAGCAAGAATGATGGAAATGATTGGTACAGGAACGCTACAAATGTTAGAACTGGGACCCCTGCAAATAGTAGAAATGACAGGTACAGGGAAGTTACAAATGATAGAAAAGATATGAATGCTAAGAACAATCCCAGCGCAAATAACTGCGATAGACTGCTGTATTTAATTAGTATCCGCAATAAGAATGATGACGTAAGATGTATATGAAGCAACAAGATGTCCAACTGCCTATCGAAAATTTCGACTTTGTTGAAGAATCGTTGTCATCAGCAAGTCGACACGGACAATTGTTACCAAATTCTTAAAATAATATTGATTGTTGTACTGTTTTTTATCGATTTAAGTGCTTCAACAGCGTCTTAATATTATAATATTATTAGTATTCGCTTTTATAACGAACCAAAGCAGATAAAAGGAACTTGTGTGTGTGTTTTCAGAGATCTAAGGAAATATGGCAATGTTGCTCCATCACTTTAATCATATGACTAAAATGGCGCATTTCCGAGATCTAGGGAAATACGGAAATCTGGCAATCGTGGCCCCCCTTAGCGGGCCCCCTCCCTTTTTCTGTGACGTCACAACTAATTTCCAGATGTACGTTGTAGCAAACAACCTCAAAACGGAGATAACAAAACTATCGTCTCATCAAAAGTTTCTCTTAAAAAAATGCAACTCAACAAACAAGGTAATTTAACGCGCATATGAAACTTAGGAACAATTTGCTTGATTTATGAATTACTAATAAATTAAAAATATTCTTGACTGCTAATTTCATTTAAATAATAAAAATAAAAAAGGTCACTTGACAAAGTTATTATAGAACAAAGACGAAGCTCATACTTACAGCCCTGCCAGATCCCTAGAAGGCTTTCATGCAGGATTATGGCTTGCTAGCTTTCGACATGTTGAAAGACAAAGCAAGGAACCACCACACGCAGCCGAAACTGAGAATTTGTCACTGGAGAACGCTACTAGACCCAGTCACAACCAAAACAACTCCGGTAGCAGAAAAAAGACAAGTTCAATTCATCATTCCACATGCTTTTAACCCTGCTGCTTTGATATACACAATAAAGATAAAACAGCCAAAGCATTCAAAAGTTTGTAAACGGAGCCACAACAAAATTCGTAGCATCAAATTAATATGTTTTCAGATAATTATATGCGTATTAAATAATCTATTGCAAGACTTAATGGTTGAGATTATTTCATTATTTATCATAGCTGAATATTTAGTTCAAAAGGCAGCCATTCAACATTGCACACAGACAACAACACACCACCGAAAAAGAAAATTATTTAAAAGAAATGTTGTAAAATACTGAGTAGAAATTCTTGTTAAATTGAAATTAATCCTACAAATATTCTAAAGATATACGATGTTTGTGCTTTATTTGATATCTGCATCACTATCAATTATTGCGGTTTTTTAACCTTGGTGAAGATGTTAGCGAAGTTATAATTTGTCAAAACAGAAGTATCCATTAGAAATGAATTTATTCGTATCTTAGAGTATTAATCAATCATTTGAAATACTGTAAGGGTGTTTGATGTAACAATATTGTTCTTCCAATAACACTTTGCTCTGAATTTAATTACTGCTGGTGGAAAAAGTTGTCAATCTAAACTGTGAAATAAAAGTCATATGGTTTAAATATTTTTTGTTTTGAATCATGTAGATACAGAATTGAACATGGAGGGTCTGTCACATTCAACAGGCCAGAAAATCTTGGTCAAGAATGGGTGGACTTCGTTGTGCAACATACAAAAGCCCTTAAACCATGTGTTGGCATGTCATCCTTCAATATCAATGTGAATTTCACGAATTTATTTGTAAGATGTACGAGTGTGAGATAATAGAAAACATATTCATATGCACGAGTGTATACATAATGAATTACATTTAAGAAAACGTAACCAACCTATTAAAGGGGTTACAATTGTGAACACACTAGAAGCAATATAAGACAAAAGAAAGCTGTAACCAGCCCTCGTGTTATCCAATTATAATTATGGTTTGATAATCACTTAAAGGATCCAATTACAAATTCCCTCGAAGAATTTTTCTGCCCAAAACAACCATTTGATGACTGAGTTGGCTGAACTTAAGCAGATTGTGATACAAGTAAAGAATACCGCTGAAGCTGAGATAATACAAATGCAAAAAGAAAGACTACAAGCGGAAGAAGAGAGAAACAAAGCAGATCGTTATCGTATGCGAACTGATGAGGAACGAGTTAATGCTGAAAAAGAATGTATTCAAGCTGAGGAAGCACGAGCCAAAGCCGATATGCATCGAGTTCGATTAGAAGAAGAATCTGTCAAGGCATCGGAACGTCATCATGAGGTTATGAACGTTGTTTCTCACAGAATACAGTCTCAGGTAGTGAAACGCTTGAGGAACGAAGTAGTTCATCGTGTAGCTCCCAAGTCCATCAAACGCGAAAAACAGAGATGTATGGTTCTGTTAGCTCTTAGTAATAAGTAACCAACCTATGATGAACATGAGTAGCTTATGACGTCATAGTAAAAGGGCAGGGAGGGCCTTCAAACAGGGCGGTTAGAAGGTATGAACTACTATCTTTTTCAGCATTAACTCGTTCCTCATCAGTTCGCATACGATAACGATATGCTTTGTTTCTCTCTTCTTCCGCTTGTAGTCGTTCTTTTTGCATTTGTATTATCTCAGCCTCAGCGGTATTCTTTACTTGTATCACAATCTGCTTAAGTTCAGTCAACTCAGTCATCAAATGGTTGTTTTGGGCAGAAAAATTCTTTGAGGGAATTTGTAATTGGATCCTTTAAGTGATTATCAAACCATTCTCGCAAGTCTGTTCCCTGATCAATAATTTCATTTATAGTATTAAAATATTTATGATTCCTAGTATTCACTTTAAGTATAGGTATTTTCTTCAAAATGTTACTAATTCTGAACTTGAACATAATTGAAGCATAGTCCAGAAACATCAATATATCTTTATGCGATTTGTTAGTTTTGATCCCAGTTCGAACAAGTTTTTGAAATCGTGAAACAATGTCATCCCTTTGAAGTCTATTAGAATGTTTATTATTTAAGCCCATTCAAATTTTTTACTGTTTCAGCAAAGTCCGAAAACGTTTTAAATAACCAACCATGTTTTGTAATTTTTCATGCTTAACTTTCTGCAAGGGAATTATTATAATAACTATCATTGCTGGTTTTGACGTTTTGACATGCCAACACATGGTTTAAGGGCTTTTGTATGTTGCACAACGAAGTCCACCCATTCTTGACCAAGACTTTCTGGCCTGTTGAATGTGACAAACCCTCCATGTTCAATTCTGTATCTACATGATTCAAAACAAAAAATATTTAAACCATATGACTTTTATTTCACAGTTTAGATTGACAACTCTTTCCACCAACAGTAATTTAATTCAGAGCAAAGTGTTATTGGAAGAACAATATTGTTACATCAAACACCCTTACAGTATTTCAAATGATTGATTGATACTCTAAGATACGAATAAATTCATTTCTAATGGATACTTCTCTTTTGACAAATTATAACCTTCGCTAACATCTTCACCAAGGTTAAAAAACCTCAATAATTGATAGTGATGCAGATATCAAATAAAGCACAAACATCGTATATCTTTAGAATATTTGTAGGATTAATTTCAATTTAACAAGAATTTCTACTCAGTATTTTACAACATTTATTTTAAATAATTTTCTTTTTCGGTGGTGTGTTGTTGTCTGTGTGCAATGTTGAATGGCTGCCTTTTGAACTAAATATTCAGCTATGATAAATAATGAAATAATCTCAACCATTAAGTCTTGCAATAGATTATTTAATACGCATATAATTATCTGAAAACATATTAATTTGATGCTACGAATTTTGTTGTGGCTCCGTTTACAAACTTATGAATGCTTTGGCTGTTTTATCTTCATTGTGTATATCAAAGCAGGGTTAAAAGCATGTGGAATGATGAATTGAACTTGTCTTTTTTCTGCTACCGGAGTTGTTTTGGTTGTGACTGGGTCTAGTAGCGTTCTCCAGTGACAAATTCTCAGTTTCGGCTGCGTGTGGTGGTTCGTTGCTTTGTCTTTCAACATGTCGAAAGCTAGCAAGCCATAATCCTGCATGAAAGCCTTCTAGGGATCTGGCAGGGCTGTAAGTATGAGCTTCGTCTTTGTTCTATAATAACTTTGTCAAGTGACCTTTTTTATTTTTATTATTTAAATGTAATTAGCAGTCAAGAATATTTTTAATTTATTAGTAATTCATAAATCAAGCAAATTGTTCCTACGTTTCATATGCGCGTTAAATTACCTTGTTTGTTAAGTTGCATTTTTTTAAGAGAAACTTTTGATGAGAGGATAGTATTGTTATATCTGTTTTGAGGTTGTTTGCTACAACGTACCTCTGGAAATTAGTTGTGACGTCACAGAAAAAGGGAGGGGAGCCCGCTAAGGGGGGCCATGATTGCCAGATTTCCATATTTCCCTAGATCTCGGAAATGCGTCATTTTAGTCATATGATTAAAGTGATGGAGCAACATTGCCATATTTCCTTAGATCTCTGAAAACAAACAAACAAGTTCCTTTTATCTGCTTTGGTTCGTTATAAAAGCGAATACTAATAATATTATAATATTAAGACGCTGTTGAAGCACATAAATCGATAAAAAACAGTACAACAATCAATATTATTTTAAGAATTTGGTAACAATTGTCCGTCTCGACATGCTGATGACAACGATTCTTCAACAAAGTCGAAATTTTCGATAGGCAGTTGGACATTTTGTTGCTTCATATACATCTTACGTCATCATCCTTATTGCGGATACTAATTAAATACAGCGGTCTATCGCAGTTATTTGCGCTGGGATTGTTCTTAGCATTCATATCTTTTCTATCATATGTAACTTCCCTGTACCTGTCATTTCTAGTATTTGCAGGGGTCCCATTTCTAACATTTGTAGCGTTCCTGTACCAATCATTTCCATCATTCTTGCTTCTGTTATAACGTTTCTACTATCAGTTTTCTAGCATTTATAAGGTCTTGTTAGAGACATATAGGTAAAACACCTGTGAAATTTTTCAAATACTTTGTTCATTTTACTCTCATATCAACAATTCGTTGGGAGAAACAAACATTTTGTGTACCTTGAAAACATTTGTTTGTACTGAGGTCTGTCTTAGAAAAAGTTACATGTGATAGAAACATTTGTTTGTTGTAGCAAACGATTGATGTTTTCTTTTTGATGTCTAAATTTTTGTGCACGTAGAAAAAAGTTTTTATGTACCACTGAATAAGCTTTGAGTACCTGTCTTAGAAAAGATTTGTTTGTTCCTACCTCTGTCTTACAAAAAGTTATATATTTATTCCCACTATCCCATTTCCAACATTCCTGGGCTCTACTTTTTGCAACAGATTTGTTTCAAACCATTTGTAGCACCAGTTTCTAGCATTTGTAGTCACTTTGTTTAACCTCACCAGTCATTTCTATGGTTCCTGTCGTTTCTATGGCCCTAGCCTTTGTAACGGTTTCAAACATTTCTACCCTTTGTAGCGGCTCCCACCATTTCTAGTATTTCTAGTGGCATAAAGACACTCCTCAAATATGAAACGGAATCCTACTTTGGAAACTTTTAAATCGGGACATATCTATTCTTTATAAGCATATAAGATAAACAAACTGATGGTTAGCAGGTGGTCAGCCAATGAGAGTGCAGCTTATGACGTCATGACCGGAAGGCCCTGTTTACAGGGCGTTCTTATCAGATTTCCGATCTCTTTCTTTCATAAATGAAGCTAGAGAGAGAGAGAGAAAAGAGAGAGATAATAATGTTCTAATCAGAAGTACTTTTGCTAGTAAAACAGTGTCTTGTATTTACAATTTTATTTCAGAGCAGCATATGATATATCAACATCAAGGTATTTATGTATATTTCCTTGCGTTTCTATGGATCGTCCTAGTCGTTTCTACGTTTTCAGTCGTTTCTACAGGCTAAGTTGTTTCTATGGGTCTTTAGCCATTCAACGGGCCAAGCCGTTTCTATGGTTCGTTTCTAGCTTTTGTAGTGGGGCCAACCATTCTACCAGCCGTTTCTACTAACGCAGTCGTTTCTACGAGACGTTTCCAGCTTTTGTAGCGGCTCCAACCATTCTACCAGCCTTTTCTACTGTCCCAGTCGTTTCTACGGGACGTTTCTAGCTTTTGTAGCGGCTCCAACCATTCTCCCACCCATTTCTACTGACGCAGTCGTTTCTACGGGACATTTCTAGCTTTTGTAGCGGCTCCAACCAGTCATTTCTACGGTTCCTGTCATTTCTACGGGTCATTTCTAGTTTTTGTAGTGGCTCCAACCATTCTACCAGTCATTTCTACGGGTCATTTCTAGTTTTTGTAGTGGCTTCAACCATTCTACCAGTCGTTTCTACTGGCCCAGTAGTTTCTACGGGCCATTTCTACCTTTTGTAGCGGCTCCAACCAGCCATTTCTAAGTTTCTAGTCGTTTCTACGGGTCATTTCTAGTTTTTGTAGTGGCTTCAACCATTCTACCAGACGTTTCTACTGGTCCAGTAGTTTCTATGGGCCATTTCTAGCTTTTGTAGCGGCTCCAAGCAGCCATTTCTAAGTTTTTAGTAGTTTCTACGAAACGTTTCTAGTTTTTTGTAGTGGCTTCAACCATTCTACCAGTCGTTTCTACTGGCCCAGTAGTTTCTACTGGCCATTTGTAGCTTTTGTAGCGGCTCCAACCAGCTATTTCTAAGTTTCTAGTAGTTTCTACGGGTCATTTCTAGTTTTTGTAGTGGCTTTAACCATTCTACCAGTCGTTTCTGCTGGCCCAGTAGTTTTTACGAGACGTTTCTAGTTTTTGTAGCGGCTTCAACCATTTCTACCATCCGTTTCTACTGTACCAGTCGTTTCTACGGGACATTTCTAGCTTTTGTAGTGGCTTCAACCAGCCGATTCTATGGTTCTAGTCGTTTCTATGGGCCGTTTCTAGCATTTGTAGTGGCTCCTACCATTTCCTACTGCGTTTTCTACGGTTCCAGTCGTTTTTAAGGTCTGTTTCTAGCTTTTGTGGTGGTTCCATCCATTTCTCCTACGGTATTCTTTCCGAATTACCCGCCGCTCGATACAAAATCCAACGATTCAAGTCGCAATTATTATTCCTCATTTACGTATTTATTTTTTTTACATTAATAGTTACCATTATCTCCTCAATGAAAACCGCATCTACTTTTATAATTAACGATTTTGTTTACATTCAACCAGCCACTGCACTTTCAACCAGTGCTCGAGTTTTGCATGTTTATCAGTTCACCAACATGCTGTTGCGGTTTCGCTTATCTTTTGTTATTGCCTTCATTGAATCTGAATTATTTTATTATTTGTAATGAAATGCTAATTACCAAATATTTGGGAACCTATTAATTATTTACGATGCATTTTCGGTACATTTTTTTGCTTAAAATTGCCGAATTATCTATATTAAGAGATCTAACGCCCGGACTAGGCGCCCTTTCGTGGCCCTGGTTTATCCGACGAAAGCAGAGACTCGAACGAGTTGCCGTTCTCACGCATATTATAATTTATTTCGTTGTTCAAAATACGTTTCGTTCATCCCGTTGAATATGTTCTTAAGATGTGTTTTGCTACTGTATCTGCAACGGCCAATGCACCCTGCTGTGATACACCCTGTGACAAGCACCCGACACGAGCCAGTCCGTTTCCCGAATGACGTCACGGTTCGCCACCCCCGACGGAAGCTCCCGGCCAATCGCCAGCCAGCGAATTCCCTACGCACCGCATGCCACCGCATTCCCTACGCACCGCTTTACGCCAGCCACCGCGTTCTCGACCCCGCGCGCACCTCCGACCTACGACCACCCCCGTTCCTCCCGCGTACTGATGCAACCGACCCCGCGCACCCCCGACCTACGACCACCCCCCCGTTTCTCCCGCGTACTGATGCAACCCCGCTATCCCTACCCCCGTTCACAACCGACGCATCCCGTCGCCCGACAGAATTCTTGACGCCTCCTCCCGGAAGTCCCGTTAGGTTAGCCCCCTTGCCGTTAGGTGTCCCGACCCCCGAAGGCCCACCCCCTTAGGTTAGCCACTTTGCCGTTAGGTTCGAGCTTGAGGTTAGTGACCCCGCAGACCACGTGATTTTTGTCACCACTCTGATAACCTACATCGAAATACCGTTTTCGTACATATTTTTAAGCTTCTAGCTAAAATTTCTATTCATTTATGGGACGATAGCTTATATGTATACGTTTTCATATACAATTTAACCTTTTGCAAGTCTATCACTCACATAACATCACTGCACATGTCTAACAGTCACACAACATTACTGTGCAAGTCTTTCACTTTGCCAACATCACTACACAAATCAAGCATACATAGAACCTAATAGCATACTCTATTGAATAAATTTCAACCTATTAAAAATTTACCTTCAACACTCAGATACCTATTCTCCCGAAGAAACTCTTATATTAATAACCATATAGCTTAGATGCTCGGAACGATCACTCCCATGCGAGATTCCCGGGCTCAAAACCCTACCACAGCTTTTTTTCTTTCTAACTACCACAACCACCAACAGATGGCGTGCAACACACCAACGCTGCAAGATGGCACCGCAGCCAACAGTCCCCTGTGTAACCTGTCAAGCAAACCCCGCGAACCTCTAACATAACCTAAGTCGCGGCCCCCCGACTACCGTCACTCTTCTAACATAATCTAAATCGTGGCCCCCTTCGTTGACGGCCATCACTATCATAACCTAAAAGCGGCCCCCTCCCTCGACAGCTGTCACTAACATAACCTAAATCGCGGCCCCCCTTCAGCCCCCACAGCTCCTAGTCGGAGCCCCCCTTTCAGCCCCCCACAGCTCTAGTCGAAGCCCCCCGCAGTCTGCTATAGTCCAAGAACGCGGCCCGCACGTTCGCAGAACAAATGACACCCTCAATTGAATTTCACCCCCGCCTAATGCCAAAATGGCCTTAAATATGATGAAAACACCCTTAAATATGACATTTACACCCCAAAATGGCGCTAATTACGCCGTTTCTCGCCTCTAAACAACAAAATCAGGCTCACTCACGTAGGCGATTTCAAGGTCATCAGGGTAAATTTTCGCTAATTTTAACCTTAGAATCTCCTATGGGAAATTACATGTATTTTTGGTCGATTTTTTGCTACAACCGGCATAGCCTATATACTGACCGTGTAATGTAAAATAAATTTATTATAAGATACTCACATTGGCCGAAAACATTAATTTTCAGTATGATTTTCAATATAAAAAATTTCAAATATCTCAAGATTTAGTATATTTTCATTGATGTGAATTTAAACACACTACCTACCTAGCAACTCATGACGATTTCTGTTTTATGTCGAAAATATAAAGAAATACGAACGAACCACATACTGTTAATATTAATATTAGTTAAATATGTTTTGACAAGTTTTTTCTGTGAATTGACATTGAAACTTTGAGAATACTTTGAAAACTGTTCTGACTAAATTGAAAAACGTCGTCCTAATAGCTACAAAATTAATGAAATGTCAAAATTTAAATCAAATTTCCAGCAAATAACAATGAATTCAGTGTTTTCAGATCTACCAATTTTGTCGTGAATTAGTGGATAATTTTAGGATTTTTTGTAATCTCAGTTAAATTATATGAAAGTTATTCGACAAAAATACAAAGACTCTAAATTAAAACTATAATGTTAAAATTAATAAGATATTTTTAGAAATAAATTGATCGGGTGCAACATAATTCTGGATTTAGTTGAGAAAACATATTTACAATGGAATGAAAGTTGCAATCTGCAAACGGCGATTATTATGTAATACAATTTTTGGTCGGCTCTATTTCGATTAAAATTTTAATGTATAATTTCACTCAAATTTGGCGCCCAACGAGGGGCCGTCAAATTTCCCCAATTTAGAATGAAAAATATAGACTGAAAAATTAAAATTATATCATAAATTGTATGCAATTACTTTCAAAAGTTCAGTTAACTCTTAAATTTTGCGATTAAAAAATTTCCTGATCTGAAAATTAAAGAGAAGAATATATCATCCCTTAAAAATCTCCCTTAGAAGTTTATCAGAAAGTTCACTATGAGCTTCTTACGAAATCGCCTATTTTGTTAGTTTTCATTACATTTTGTTACCATTTCTATAGTTGAATTTTAACTAAAATATTAACAATAATGTCTTGCATGCCTAACTTATGTGTTATGTGTTCTATTTTCAAAAACCTTAACTACTTTTAATATACTGCAGCTTTTACCAAACTAATTATACGCGATTTTATTATTAATTCAAAGAAACTTCAAATTTTTGGTAATTTCATGACAGATTCTGTAGTCATTTATGAAGATTCGAATAACCAACATCGTACATCAGAGAATGAAGTTAAAAGACTTACGTTTCAATCAGAAAGTTGTGTATACTGCTCAGACATACCTGAAATTAAAAAGTAAAATGAGTGCAACATATAGTTTATTAAAAAACTGTATCTGTCACAATATTTTAAAAGTTGCTCAAAAAATACTTTGTTTAGTTTTGGATTTAATTTAGTTTCTCTTTTATATTCAAGTCAACCTATGTTATTATTTTCTCTCCAAGCTATCACTGTTGAGCATTGACAGTATGGATGTAAATAGAAATTTACTATTTAATGAGGGAACTAATATTATAAATTAATTTCAGTATTCTACACTGAAGGTCGTCAGTAGCTACTAAACAAAACAAAAATACAAATCTGTTGAGGGACAGCGGTACCGAAGTGCCTATTTATCTGTAGATACTATTTCACAAATATTGTACTTAATCAGAATGAACAAAATCATTATTCAAAATAAATAAACATTAATTTACGAGGAAATTAGTTCCCACCTCAATGACCTAGCAATATTATTATTGACAGGAGATCATTGAGGACGGTTATGCAACGCTGCAGTTATAATTTCAACTTGGACGTGATAATATCAACCAATTTGAAACATATTATATTCGAGCAAATACCCCGACAGATTCTGATCTCTGGTTGACTGCAGAAATTGACAAGCATGACGTGATACAGCCATAAACTAAATTCGGTCAACGATTCATTATAGCATAAGTGGCCGGTCTTGATAAATTGCGCCATGCCAATTACGTTTAGCAGATAGCTGAGGTCACCAGAAGGATCCACTGTTTGTTAACGAACCCAATGATACGTTGAGTAGAGATTGTTATTCTAACAATTTCTGATAGACAGGGTATTTGAATGAGGAATAGTAACTGTTTTAGTAGATGATGGTGTAGATAAATGAGAGTAAAAATTTCCATATAATAAATGTCCAATGTTTATAGCAGGCTAATTAATGTATTTTGATGTTACTGGTATTAATGGAGATAAAAAACATGCATTATTTCGGAAAAATTCAAGAAGCCTTGCATTGTCATAAAATATTTAGTTTGTAGATATCTGAAGATAGATAGATTTTCCTCCTAATTAATTATTTAAACAATACAACTTCTCTTCCATATTCTTTTGTTTGTAAATATTAACTCTATCGAAATTACTTAAAGTTATTATCAGATTTGTATAAACTTATATTGAACTAGGACATGTAACAGTACTACTACTGAATTGTTGTGGCTGATACTTGATGTAAATCCATGATGAGAAAAAAACAAAAACGAAAAATAAACTTCGAGCTTTACACTTTATTTTGATAGAACGTCACGTGTTTCGGCATACAATGCCTTTATCAAGTTTCACAAAATACTATGTCAGTAGTAGTTTCTTTCGTCTTATACTTAATGTACTCACTGACAATGAAATCGCAACACCCAGAAGAAGATGTTTAAATTTAACATTGATTGGTAAAACATATATGCTACAGTAAGGAGTAAATAAAAAATTTGGTAAAGTTTGGTGAATGTGTTTTCATGTAAACTTTTTTTAAAAAATTAGTATTGTGGCCTTTTGTTTTCATTTTCTTAAAATTTCCGAAAAAACAGACTGTAGTAATGTTAAAATGCCTAGAGTTTTTATTTTTTGATATGCACTTGCAATATTTACTTGTCTTTATTTTATTATATTTTGAACTCCCCTCGTAAATTTCCGACTGGGATATTCGTTGCACAATCGGTTCAGTTCATTCTTTCCTGTTTTAAATGTCACTTTCACTTTCGTTTATTCAACATGGCGATTAATGTCAATAAATTTAGATGCACTTTTGTTTTAAATAACGGTTTACTGGATTTATTAAACAAAATTAGGTCCATGAGCACTTGAGCAACGATGCATAAAGACTGGACAATTGTCAAAAGTTGACAGGTAATTTATAAGAAATATAAAAACAGTTGCCATCTTTGACAAGATTGACAAATTGACATAATTTAATAAATACAAATTTTAATTAAACCCTTTGTATTTTGTATCATTAAAATCTAGAAAAAAAACTGGTTTTATTGATATATAAAACATGTCTCACAATTACGTTTTAATCTCGTATTTTGCAATTGAAATTCTAGGTTATGACATTTTCTTTTGAACTTTATTATTTCATTCTTAAAATGATTTCCCTTGATATTTTCTTTTTAAGTGTATTCTTTGAGTATTCCTATACCTCTTGATTTGATGTTACACTTTTGAAATCGCTTTATTTGGTTCTGAACTTTAAAGGAAATTTTGACATTTGATCCCTTTTTTTATTTTCCCCAAAATTTAAGTTTATTGAATTGTTCTTGACCTATTCTTATTTACATTGTACTACTTAAATCTATGCAAGTATTTTCTAACTAGTTTCCTAACTCTTTGCTGTTATATTGTTACAATTTTTTATATTTAATAACCGTTTTACTTTAGCATGTTCTTTTTGATGTTCTACCCTTTTAATCTGTATCAATTCAACTATAACTCTTTTTATCTGTTCAATTTGTTGTCTACTTTCAGATTTCTATATATTTCCCCCTTTAATTGTATTTTCTGTTTTGAACCTTGACTTTTTTATACATGGTACATCAATTTCAAATTAAGATATTTCAATTCTGTTCCACAAAATTAGCTTTAATTCCTGCTTAATTTATATTCTAATAAGATTTTTGTATATTTAGCGACTATCAATTTGATATGAAGATGTGTTTTGATCATGCCATTCAAGATTTTCCTTGATTTACCTGATCCTATTGAATGTTGAAAAATAATGACCATCGTTTTGGACTTTTGCCCTCAATTGTAAGTATGAGTTATATTTATCCACTAGATCTATGATATTTACGGTTTTTACAATAAATTTAATCATAATCATCATCACATTGTCATGTTTCCCTTGTGAACAAACATGCTCGTCTTGCTATTTCAAGTACCCTAAATTTCATACCTGGTTAGCAATATTTTTAGTTATATTTTAATTCTTTGAACATATATTATTACACTCTAACTTTATTTCATTACGATATATATACTGTTATTGTTTTGCCAATGGCTTTTGATTTTACCAAAACTTTTTATTTAATTATTTTCCTTGTCTAGTTTTTTTATTTAATTTGGTTTTACTAAAAAAAATTGTATCACTAGTTTATTGAATTATTAATTGTATGCAAATTTAGGCATAACAACTCTCTATCTCAGGTTGAGTTCTGGGCGTTAAAAAATGGATAAACATTTATATTTTTCACTTACCTTTTTGTTATCTTATTTATATCAAATTTAAATTTTTATCAATAATTATTTTGCTTTCTATGCTCTTTTTAGTTTAATTTAAAAATAATAATAATAAATTTGGAAATTAAATTTTACTATTCTTTATTTATATTTGAAAATGAAACAGTTAGAAGAAATTAACATGAACTCTCTTAATTGTTAATAACATACTTTAAAAATTACCTACTGTATAAATTATTTTTGTTTTCTTTTTGTGGAGTCAGGTTATTTACTCAATCCATAAGTAAACTATACATAAAACTAATTCTAACAAAATAATACACATGTTCTTTATTATTTTTAAACAGATTATTTTTGTTCATAAATACCTTATCTATTACGAATTGTCCTTTTTAACTCCACTGCTTCTGAAACATTTTCTTTTCCAGGTCGTTTTGCCGCTCGATACAAATGTATTCGGTTCTCATCTTGTCAGTATCGCTCCATTAGAATTACTGATTTGAACTGCTGCTGGTTTTTCGCACTGGATAGTCTATTATAATCAGCTCTCTGACTACTACTCGAAACTTTGTAATTTCTGTGATTTATACCTTGTCACTTTTTATAGTTTTGTGGTATTAAACGTTTGTTTTTTTACCAAAATTGCCTTTTCTTGATTTATGAAGTTTTAAAATTCAAGATGTCTGAATTGTCTTCTTGAACACAACAAAGTTTGTTGAAACAAAATTCACATAAGCGTCTTGATGATTTTTAAACACACGCACAAGAACGATGTTTACCCTTCGATGATCAAAATTCAACAGGGGTTTTGACAGGTTTGAAATTATTTTTATATCCTTATCAAAACAAATGATTGTGAACTGATTATTTATATAATTATTTTAAAATTAATTGTAATATATTCAAATTTGTTACCACTAATTATATAAATCTACTTCTATTAAACATTTCTATCTACTTGGTTTTTCTATTTATTCAGTATTAACTTTGTAATTTCATTTCAAAGTTTGTTCTGTCAGATGAATCTGTAATTTTTAACTTTCTCTCAAAATCTGTTATTTTTCGTCTTCCTATCTAATAAATCATGTTTATTGACTGCTATTCCTTGTATTGATATATTATTACGAAGCTGGATATATCTCAATCTTTTTTTATCACTTAACTCTTCCAATCTAAATGTGGTACATATGTCAATCTATAAATTTTCCCTTCTACTAATTTCTATTCCTTTTCTACTCCTCAATTAATTTATAGTTATAGTACTTTACTAATCAATTTATTTTAAATCTCTTACTGAAATTTAGTGTCTGCAAATGTGATTTGATTCTTTAACTAATAACCCTACTTCGTAACATATTCCTTGTAGTTCCCTTCCTACCTTTTTATCCTACCTACACAAATTTTACCCTGCTTACATGCTGTTAAGTTAATTTTATATATAACTACTACTTTTTTCTTTTTAGAGAATGATTTTATGAAACTTCTGGTTATTTGGTTTGGATGAGCCTTGGATGTTAATTCAGATGAGTTTTAAATTATAAAAGGATTATTTTATTATGAATATCAGATTCCATTAATAGTTCAATTACTAACAAGGAATGTCTCTCTTTCTTATATTATTATATTTTACTCTATAGATTATTTATTTTCACAAATATCAAATTTCTGACTTTACCTTTGTATAGGTAACCAGATTAACCTTCGTTACATACTCTTTATCTTTCTATAACATTTATTATTTAATTACTAATTAACTGCTTTCTCACCTAACTCCACTTTTACATATTTATTGAGTAAATAACTTCTTCCTTAATTATTTAATTTCCTTTATACATTCTAACTTTATATATCAACTAAATATTTTGCATCTTGCTTTGCAACTTTAATTTTATTTTACCATTAGTCGTTTCTGATAGGCTCTGTTATTATAAATTCACATACAATAAATATTAATACTTTATCAAATCTTTTAAACCTTTTGCCTTCAGTGTTTCTTAAAAACTTTTGGTCTATTCAATTCCATAACAATATATATATATATATATATATATATATATATATATATATATATATATATTTATATATATATATATATATATATATATATATATATATATATATATATATTACAAATATTTGTTTATTAGTCTCATATATTGAAATAATTATGGAGATCAGGGATATTGACTACTACTTTTTGGTGAACTCTTTATTCAAAAATCCGAGCTTTCGGAACTGTTTGTTCCTTCTTCAGGGTCTAATGCTACAAGTTATATCAAACATTAATTTATATAATTTCTATACCAGATAGTTGTTAACTTACAATGTGAGGTTTAAAAGGTAATTTCATGGGCTTGTTAAACATTACAAAACATACTCTATTTACAGCAAGTATTATATTAATAATAAAATTTAAGTTGTGTTGTTATTAATAGTTCATTGTTTGTATGACATTTGGGCTGTCAACGTTCATTCATCCATCTGTCCATCATAGAACTCATGGAACCGCTTTGAGAGTAAGAAGGCATAGACAACACTCAATTGTTGTACCTCTGATCTTTTATTGATTGGATTATTTTGATCATTGATATGGTAATAAGCGTTTGATATATTTGTTTTCCCTATCTAAGATCTTAATATTTTCAAAATCAATTGTGTGCCCTTGGATGATTAGTCAGTGCACATCTTTGCTTGTCATTTATGTCACTCTTATGAACTGCTAATCTACTCTTGAGCCATTCTAATCGATAACGACTACCCGAACAGAATGATTAAAAAATTAGTATATGAATGTAACTTGACCAAAACAAATTTTTCAGAAAAAACAAAACCACCATTTTTTGAATAAAGAGTTCACCAAAAAGTAGTAGTCAATATCCCTTATCTCCATAATATATATATATATATATATATATATATATATATATATATCGACCTTACAAATTTCTGGAAACCATCCAGTTACGTGCTTTGTATCTTTCCAGTCGCTTTTTCATTCTGGAGAATTACAAGTTGTGTAAGCTGTTGCGTGAGGATAATCCATCATAGTAAAACATTCGAACCCCAACGGCCTACTTTGGCAATAGCCGTGCGTTTATTAACTTCTTTGGAAATTTATTTATATTGAACACAAAATGGTCATATCAGGAACCATGTACTTTGTATAATGGATTATATTTCCTAAGTACCTATATATATCGGAGCTAAATTCAAGGTAATTATTTGTGAAGTTGTTAGAATACGTAACAGTAATTGAAGGTATGTATAACAAGTAGGCTGGGTGAAATGATATTATTATTAATTAGGCCACTTTATTTAAAATTTTAATGGTTTTAAAATATATTCGAAATTACTGGACATATAAGTTTGGCCCATTTTGGAGATTACTTTATTACTAACTATTAAACACAGTTTATACTGATTTCTTTAGAGATAAATTATGCAAAACACTTTGAGATTTCTGACTTTTTATGATGCGTTGTTGTCGCCCCGCCAGTGTCAAAAGTATATTTCTATAGGAAATATAGTTGGGGAGAAATCAAAAAGGTAGGCGTTATGACCCCCCCCCCAATAGTAGACGTCATATTGACAAATGTATTAAAATAAACAAGAATATGACAATTTAATCAAATATAGGTATTCCAAATAATTTTGAAAACTAAGTGGCCCCCAAAGTTTTGGCTGGAACCGCTCCTTTTAAAATCTTAGATATCTATATATAAATAGGCAAAGACAAAACGATTAGGTACCATTTTCTCCTCTGTCTCTCAACCGATTTTCTTCATTTTTGTTTTGTTTAGTAGCTACTGACAACCTTCAGTGCAAAATTCTAATATTGCTTTATAATATTGGTTCATTCATTAAATAAAATATAATAAAAATTCATTATTTACGTCTATAATGTCAACGCCATACAACTGTATGTGCCGCCGCCGCCAGACTCAAAGCATTGAGTAATTATATATAGAGGGACCAATACTGTTATATACTTAGAGCCTGTACTTCTGGAAGTGGCATGCAAGCGTTGTTATTGTTTAGTGGTAAAGTAATCGTTGGATTTGTAATTATACAGGGCGATTATAGATATGTTAGAAATCATTTTTTTCGTGGGTTGCACATAAGCAGTTGCATATATAGGGTGTTTAAAATATAGAGTAGAGAGCAATTATAACTAATAAAATAATTATATAGGGAAGCCCATTAGCGGTTGAATTTACAGAGTTCTTGGAATTGAAGGTGCAGTAGAATTACAGTTATACAGGGTTGTGCAAAAAATATTATACAGAGATGCATATACAGGGTGGCGGAAATGCAACATTTCGTAACCCATATGCAATTGTATATATAGGGAAGATGAAATATAGGGTGAGACGAATTACAGATATACAGGATGATAATAAAAAATGTTAGAAAAGGAAATGATTTATAGAGTAGCCCACGAAGAGGTCCATATATATGATGATTGAAATATAGGTCGGAGTAGAATTATAGTTACAGAACATAGTTAAAAATTTCATAAACGAAAAGAGTAAATGCGGTGGCTAATAGGCGGTGGCATATACAGAATGGTTTACCGGGTGGTTCAAAAATGTTAAATAATATTATGCGTGATCCATGAGCAGTTGCATATACAGAGTGATGGAAATATATATTGAGATGGAATTACTATAAGGACGATTTTAATAAATGTTAGAGAATTGAGTGCAATTATAACTATAGAGGGAGGTTAGAAAAAATAAATATGCAGTAGCCCATTAGCGGTTGAATTGTTGTCATATTAAATTAAGAATTACGAATTTGAACACAAATAAAGTCCTATGAATTATATCTGAAAAAAAACTTGAATTTCGTTACTTATTTGTATCCTATCCTAGGATAGAATAACAAGATAAAATTTTCAGGGTATTTACCCTGCCAGAGATATTGACACAATTGGTCGAATTTTGACCACTGGGCGACAGCTAGTAATAATTAAAGGATTGTTTTTTGTTACCCAAGAGTTTCCGTCATTTGCAGTTTCGATCTGGGACATCAATTTTAAAAAAAGATATGACTCATAAACTTACGAAAATTCTAATTTTAACCATATTTTTACAATTTTTTACATAACACCTTGGGAAGATTGTGAAAATAAAATATTAATATATGTCCGAAAAATCAATACTGATTTTCTATATTGACTATGTTACTACTGAAAAATAAACAACGCTTGATGCTGAACTATTAAAGTTGGTGTTCACATGATGATCTAAAAGAGCGTTAGGCTGTCACTGTCAACCAATCTACGAGGGCTGCCTTTTATATTTCGGGATTAGAGAACAAAAACAAATATTAATCATCGAAAATCGCTTTATTGTTTTTCAAAATATTCCCCATGAAGATCTATACACTTTTTCATGCGTTTGAACCAATTGTCGAAACACTTTTTCCACTCTGATTGAGGTATCTCCAAAGCATGCATTCTGAACGCAGCAACCGCTTCTTCAGGTGTCGAAAAAAGTTGACCTCTCAGTTTTGAGTGGTCAAAAATGCAGTTGTTTGAGCCGATATGTGAGAGCTCGCATTGTCGTGGTGGTACGGTTGTGACATGTCCACTTTTTCCGAAAAAACTGGCGATCATTTGCTTGGAAGTGCTTCGTGCGCGAACACTTTTGTTGGATTCGGCTCATATTGAAACACCCATACAGTCGACTGCTGTTTACTTTCGGGCTCATATACGTAAATCCACGATTCATCACCTGTCACTATGTCATAAACGTGTTTTAAAGCACCGCGATCGTATTTTTTGAGCTTTTCTTTCGACCAATCGACACGAGCCTTTTTTTTGAACGATTGACAAATTGTGTGGGATCCAACGCGAACAAATTTGTTTGACATTCAACTGTTTATGCAATATTGAATGTATGCTGGTCCCACTAATGTGTAAGGTTGACTCAATCTCACGATAGGTCACATGACGATCTTGCAATATCAGTTCGCGCACAGCATCAATGGTTTCCAGAACAACAACTGTTTTTGGACGACCTTCACGAAAGTCGTCTTGGAGTGAACTACGACCTCGATTGAATTCATCATACCATCAATAAACAGTGGTCCTTGATGGAGTTTCATCGCCAAAAATTAAATTATGTTCATCCATGCATTCTTGCTGACTTAATCCACGTCGAAAGTTGTAAAAAATAATCGCACGAAAATGTTCATGATTTAATTCCATTTTTTGGCCAAGATGAATCCTTTAAGTTACTGTAAACAACACATAGCGCGCGTATGTCAAAATGTTCTGAGTACGTATAACCTCAAAAATGTCAAACTTTACGATAGAGCCGTCAGTTGTCAGATTGCAACACTAGGGTTGTCCAATCTCGAAATATAAAAGGCAGCCCTCGTAACAGTAGTTAACGCTCTGTCCTTATATAATTACTCAGTGGTTTGGTGGTCAAGGCCAGCCATGCAAGATTTCGAAGAAAAAATATGTTGAATAAAAATATATTCTAGAATTGATTTAGGTACCTAACTATCTATAACAAATTAGTAAAATTTACATTTAATGCATTAAATTTTTTTAAAACTACGATTATGAACTCAAAAATAATTCTTTTTCTATTCTTGCCTTCTGTCTCAGCTCTTTTATTAACTTCAGGTGTAGGGTAGTTGCTTGGTGCGTCAGTTTACTGACCGTTTGTGGTTATCAGCCCCTTTTCTATTCTTCTACGAAGGATAACCTACGCCCGTTTGAAAAAATTCCAACAGTTGATCCAATAACAATCGTAGAATTAACATTTTGGTTCAACTACAAATAAGAAGTTTTGCTTACCAGGCCAACTACTGATAAACTATATCTTTCACCTTTCTAGGCACCCTCTACTTTTTCTTTTTAAAATGAGTGAAACTATAGCCACAGAAACTCTCCGCAGTAGCATAAACAAGCTTAAAATTATATAAATTCCTCATTTTGAATAGAAAATATTTGACCAAATACTTGATGTAGTGTAATATGTCATTTAATGAAATTTGTTCTTACATTCATATCAAACATTTGATCAAATGAGATTTTATAAATGATCTTTGACAATATAATACCGGTCTAACTCTCCAAATTTCAGCAAATGTGGCGTGGTGTAATCTGCAATGGAGCTTGAATTCCAATAACCTTGATAAATGGTGTACAGACTCGATGTTTTCAGTGAAACTAGCATGGATATAATGTTTACAACAAAGCTAACCAAATTTGCTGAGCCCTTATTTAATATTTCTATGATTAGATTACAATTTACTCTCCAAATCTCAACAAATTCGCAGTGACTTGTTTTGCTATAACGCTTGAGTTGCATCAATTTTGATGGTGTACAGACTCAGTTTTTCTGTGCGACATAATGTATACAACAAAGCTAACCAAATTTGCTGAGCCCTTATTTAATATTTCTATGATTAGATTACATTTTACTCTCCAAATCTCAACAAATTCGCAGTGACTTGTTTTGCTATAACGCTTGAGTTGCATCAATTTTGATGGTGTACAGACTCAGTTTTTCTGTGCGACATAATGTATACAACGAAGCTAACCAAATTTGCTGAGCCCTTATTTAATATTTCTATGATTAGATTACATTTTACTCTCCAAATCTCAACAAATTCGCAGTGACTTGTTTTGCTATAACGCTTGAGTTGCATCAATTTTGATGGTGTACAGACTCAGTTTTTCTGTGCGACATAATGTATACAACGAAGCTAACCAAATTTGCTGAGCCCTTATTTAATATTTCTATGATTAGATTACATTTTACTCTCCAAATCTCAACAAATTCGCAGTGACTTGTTTTGCTATAACGCTTGAGTTGCATCAATTTTGATGGTGTACAGACTCAGTTTTTCTGTGCGACATAATGTATACAACGAAGCTAACCAAATTTGCTGAGCCCTTATTTAATATTTCTATGATTAGATTACATTTTACTCTCCAAATCTCAACAAATTCGCAGTGACTTGTTTTGCTATAACGCTTGAGTTGCATCAATTTTGATGGTGTACAGACTCAGTTTTTCTGTGCGACATAATGTATACAACGAAGCTAAGCAAATTTGCTGAACCTTACTTTAAAATTTCTATTATTAGAATACAATTTACTCTCTGAATTTCATCTACTGTCAGGTGGCTTATTCTGCGCTGGAGCTTGAAATACAGTAGCTTTGATAAGTGATGTACAGACGCAATGTTTTCGTTTGAAACGCGAATGCACGTAATGTTTACGAAGAAACTAAGCTAACTTGCTAAACCTTACTTCAAAACTTCTATAATTAGATTACATTTTATTCTCTGGATTTCATCAAATACGCGCTGCCTTATTCTGTTATGGATTTGACTTACAATACTTTTAAAATTACTTAAAAACACCAAAGACTTGGTTAAATTTTCACTATTTATTTATTTTAACCGCCTTCCAAACATGAGGAGGTTACCAATTCGTCTACAACTTTTTTGTAAGACGAGCGATTATTTAAAAAGGGCTTGAGCAATTTTGATGATTTAAACTACATTATAAGTAAATAAGGGACTAGATTACAGTGATTTTCAATGAATCTTCACTGTTTTCTTTAAAACTGCTCACGCAATTTAAATATTACTAGCTGTCGCCCAGTGGTCGAAATTCGACCAATTGTGTCAATATCTCTGGCAGATTAAATGACCTGAAAATTTTATCTTGACATTCTATCCTAGGACTTTAGGGAGAATAGCAATTACAGGGAAAGGATCCAGATTAGGAACCTCTGTGTGATAGTTTCCTCGAAAATCCTAGATGTCGGTCTTACATCTCGCTTCTACAAATAAGTAAAGAAATTCAAGTTTTTTTCAAATATAATTCATAGGACATTATTTGTGTTCAAATTCGTAATTCTTAATTTAATATGACAACAACGCAACCGCTAATGGGCTACCATACATATTTATTTTTTCTAACCTGTCTGTATAGCTATAATTGCACTCAATTCTCAAACATTTATTAAAATCTCATTATATATTTCCACCACCCTGTATATGTAACTGCTCATGGACCACGCATAATATTTTTTACATTTTTCAACCACCCGGTAAACCATTCTGTATATGCCACTGCCTATGAGCCACGGTATTTACTCTTTTTGTTTATGAAATTTTTAACTATCTTCTGTAACTATAATTCTACTCTGACCTATATTTCAATCATCATATATATGGAACTCTTCGTGGACTACTCTATAAATCATTTCCGTTTCTAACATTTTTTATCATCATCCTGTATATCTATAATTCCTCTCACCCTATATTTCATCTTCCCTATATATACAACTGCTTATGGGTTACAAAATGTTGCATTTCCATTTCCGCCACCCTGTATATGCATCTCTGTATAATACTCTTTGCACCACCCTGTATAACCGTAATTCTACTGCACCTTCTATTCCAAGAACCCTGTAAATTCAACCGCTAATGGGCTTCCCTATATAATTATTTTATTAGTTATAATTGCACTGTACTCTGTATTTTAAACACCCTATATATACAACTGCTTATGTGCCACCCACGAACATATCTGAAATCGCCCTGTATAATTATAATATACAACGATTACTTTACCACTAAACAATAACAACTCTTGCATGCCACTTCCAGTAGTACATGCTCTAAGTATAAACAGCATTGGTCCCTCTATATATAATTACTCAATGTTTTGAGTCTGGCGGTGGCGGAACGCGGCACATTCAGTTGTTTGGCGTTGACATTATGACGTAAATAATGAATTTTTATTATATTTTATTTAATGAATGAACCATTATTATAAATTAATATTAGCATTCTGCAGTGAAGGTCGTCAGTAGCTACTAAACAAAATAAAAATGAAGAAAATCGGTTGAGAGACAGAGGAGAAAATGGTACCTAATCATTTTGTCTTAGCCTATTTATATATAGATAGATTGTATTATGCAAACATATGTTCTATCTTGATTCCATACATACATTTTTCTGAAAATCGGAAAATATATGCCAAAAACTGTAAACATCATGGTAAATGTCAAATTTTCATCATTAATATATAGTTTACATGAAAGTATGTTGTACATGATGTTTGTAATGATTTTCATTTTGATGCTTTTGAAGTCAGTTTATTTTAGAGACGAAGTTAAGTTCCACTCGCCTGAAATTGCAGAAAATATTCCATAAGCTTATTAAAACGAAAATTTGTTATGCCGGCGATCTCTTCTGTGTAGAATACGGTTGAAGGTGTGCGCGTGCGTGCATGTAGTATTAGATGGTACATAAGCAGTTGTATACATAGGATGGTTGAAATATAAGTTGGAATTGAATTAGTTATACAAAGTGGTTCTAAAAATATTGTATTGGCTAGCACATAAGTAGTTGCGTATAGAAAGTGGTTGAAATAAGAGTGGAGTAAAACTATACTTATACAGAGTGGATATTTGCATTATAGAACGGAGAATTATTATAGTTAAGCAAGAAGCTTTAAAAATTGTCAGAAGCAGTTGAGTATACAGGATGGTAGAAATATAAGGTATAGTATAATTACAGTTATACAGGGCGGCTTAAAAAAGTTATTTAGTTTGGAACATAAATAATTACTTAGACATGGTGTTTGAAGTAAGGGTGGGGTAAAATTATTGTTATTGAGGGTGTATCAAAAATTTGTTATATAAGCATAAGCAGTTAGGATATTTGAATTATAGGTCGTAGGACGGGGTGTAATAATAGACATGGTTTAAAAAAATTTAGAAGCAGTTGCATATACCGGGTGATTGAAATAAATGGTAGAGTAAATTTATAGTATAAAATTTGGCTCAAAAAGGTGAATTTTTTATATAGGGTAGACCATGAGCAGTTCCATAAATGGAATACTAGACATATGGGGCGAAGTAAAATTATTGGTATATAGGAATAATTAAAACAATAGAAAGAGTTAATAGTGTGGAGAGGATTTATACTTATACAGGGTGGTTTTAAAGATATCAAGGCCGTTGTAATATTGTGTTGAGTTGAATTATAGTTGTACAGACAGACATTTGATTCAGAAAATAATAGACCAATAAATTATATAGGAGTGGCCAGTACACAGCAGCTTATAGAGTGTGGATGCAATATAGAGTGAATTAGTTACATTTATAGAAAGTGGTCCAAATAATAAAAGAAATAAAAAATTGAAATATATTTGGAAAATATAGACAAAGAGTAAAAATTTGGGAGAGAAAAAGAGAGAGGGAGAAAGAGAGAGAGAGAGATAAGAATACGCTAAAATTTTCAAGTGAATTGTACTTTAATTAAATCAGATAAAACAGAAGATATGTCTGAAAATAGTGATTGATTGCACATGGTTTCGAAACTGTATTTATTTTAAGTCAACTGAAGTCCGTTCTTTTTTAAATACAAATTGTTAAATACAGTTCAAGGGTATCCCCAACTATTGTTTTGTACATGTGCAAATTCTGTCTTCTGAGTTCTTTCAGGCTGACGATGGTGACGAACGAATGCGGTTTGGGAGCTGGTAGTCTTTTGTAGAAAACTGGAGCAGCATGGAAAATTTTACCGCCCACTGAAACGCAAGCTTGAATTTTTTTCCAACATAAAATCACCCACAGCATCGTAGACCACATGAAAATGCTGTCAGTTATTTTCATACATTTGCTTTCTAACTTGTTACTAAAAGCTAGTGTTTCAAAAGCACCCCTTTCTCTAACTACTTCCCCACGTTCTTCATTGTCTACAAGTCCAATCACCTTTGCTTTATAAACATTACCAGCTACATCAACAGCTGCAAGTCCCAATCCTGCTGAACCAGCAGAAACCAATACCCGATCATTTTCTTTTAATTGTGTCAGTTTTGAAAATGTGTACAAGGCCAAAGAGTGACCATATGCAATCACTGCTGCATCTTTTCTTTCCAATTCACTTGGGAGTCTCCAGACTTCATCAACATCTAACACACACTGTTCTGCTAATCCTCCAAAATTTTCTACACTAAGCCCAGCAACTCTGTTTCCTACAATAATTCTTTATATCGTTTCTTTCTATGACTTCACCAGAAAATTCATAGCCCGGAATGAATGGAAATGTACCTTCGCTTTTGCGAAATTTTGGACAACCCACAGAATTGAGGATGCAGTAAGCTATGTTAACTCTATCTTGATTTGGTTTTAATTTCTGAACTTTCTTTTCTTCGGTTTCCAGGGTTTCGCCGGGTTTCCCAATAGTTCCAGCTTTATACGTACTGACGATTCTTAATTTCTCGCCAGTCTTGGCCACTTTTTCTTTAAACTCCAAGATACTTCTTTACAAATTTCTTGTATAAGATTCGTACTTTCGTAAATAAATGATTAAATATCTATTTATTTTATTTAGCGTATGGCAATAGTATTCATGAGTTGATCGTATAATTGATAAAAATACGAAATTACACTTAAACACTAACAATACACAAAAACAAGAATAAAAGCGTACAGAGTAAGAATTAAAAAATTCAGAATCAAAAATTAAAAACATAGAAACAGAGCATTTGTAAATAACAAGTCCACACATAGTAATCACAAACTAACAGATAGGTTCATTATCCATTGAGTCGCTACAGGAGAGAGAGTATATATATATATATATATATATATATATATATATATATATATATATATATATCCGTTATTGCTTCCTGGTAGGCCGTAAGTTTGATTTGATAGGCTGCGCCGCGTTCAAAATTGTGCGTGGGTTGTTTATTCCATTTATACAGCATATCTGCGCAGACGCCGTGTCCCCTTCTAATTCTATTTGCCGTCTTCCATATATTGCGAGGTAGACCGCAACCCGCAGGTTCCCATGGATGCTCACATAGTCGAGTACCTCTGGAGGGGTACCCTCCCTTTAACCTGAATCCCATTCCCGGAGACCCCTGAAATCACTTTATGCAACGCTTTCGGAATCCTGATTGGTGGATGTCTGGATTTCAGCAGTTGGTATATACTCATGGATAGGCAACTCCGGGATATCCATTATTTTCTCGTACTCTCGTAGGAGAGCTTCTTTCCGTCGGATATTTGGCGGCATAATATGGCTGAGAGTTGGGAGTCAGTAAGTTGGTGTAGGTTTTATGCATCGCTGTTAATCCATACTGGAGCACCATACTCAGCCGCGCTGAAGACGAGACCCATTGCCGAATTTCGTAAGGTATCGGCAGTTGCTCCCCATGAGGTTCCACAGAGCTTTTCCAGAATGTTATTCCTCGTTTGAATTTTTGCAGCCGTGTTCTCTATATGTTTCCTCAAAGAAAGCGTTCTGTCCAGTGTAATATCCAGGTATTTTGGGTTCGGATTTTACCTAAGGCGTTCACCATTCCAGAATATTTCAGGCTCTTGATTAGCCTGTTTATTATTTAGGTGAAAAAAGTAACACTCTGTTTTGCTGGGACTTGGAACTAGTCGCCATTTTTTATAATAAACATCCAAAATTTCGAGATCTTTTTCTAACATTCTCTTTGCTACATCAAAAAATTTAACTTTCACCGCTATAGCCAGATCATCGGCATGCGCAAATTTATGTGCAGTCGTTGCAGGAAGATCAGCGGTGTATAAATTAAAAGGACAGGATCAATTACGGAGCCCTGAAGAAGGCCATTATTTAGAATTCTCTGTTTGCTGGCTTTGCCGTTCATGATCACTTGGAATTTTCGATCAGAAAGCATGTTATTCAAGAGCCTTCCAACTTTTTTACAGGGAATCACATGCAGAAACTTATAAAGGAGACCTCCTCTCCAGACTGTTTCATAGGCAGCTGTTAAATCTATGAATTCAGCCGTGGTTTTAAGACATTCCTGATATCCTGAGTCAATGAATGTTGTCAGGCTTATCACTTGGTCCGTGCAGTTTCTACCTGGTCTAAATCCAGCTTGTTCGATTGGAGTGTTCGCAAGTTAAATATCTGCATTTGCGCCAATAAACATCATTATAGCTGTTTCATGTTTCAAACTCCTTTTCCACTGGAAAATCTCGTGAGATTATGTTATGTTTTTGAAACTTTTAGAGGAATATTTACATTCTCCCAATATGAAATTTCAATTCTCAGAACGGCGTTACGTCTCCCTGTGGATTTTCAAAGCTACAAGATTAAAATTTCACCGAAGTACTTATTGTAATCACAGCACCTTTATAGCCAAGTTCGATGCTGCTTCGTCTGCACGGTTATTTCCTTCTAGCTTTCGAAATAATTATGAAAATGGTTTCTACGGAAATCGTTTTAAATATTGATAATGTCGGAAGTATTTATCTTGCTGCAGAACTCCCTCGCGAATGTTTTCAGTCGAATCTCGTGTTTTCTTTCACTTCATGAAAGAAATGGAAATGTTGCGCTTGACGCGGAAGAAAAACATCACTTCACGCACTCGAGTCTTGAGACATCCGTTTGCTCCAATTTTATGATAGTATCTTCATAATTTCCCAAATGTATTCATTTCGGATCCGGAAACATTTACAAGATTTTCTTTGGCGTTTCGGTTCAGATTTTTTTTTGCCGTTGGGAATGGTCCAGCGACAGGAAATGCTTTGCAATGTTGGTGATGACATTCTTTTGTTGTGTGTTAAAAGCATTTTTGAGATTATATATTAACAGACATATATATACTGCAAAAAAAACAAAGAAAACATTTTGATTGCTCAGTCTCTTTTCTGTAAGAGATAATTATTTTGAAGTTTTTATGGAACAAGGTTTATTAGAGGCAGTTTCAAAAACTTACCCGAACCAGTTATCTTGAAAGGCGTGGTCTATCACTGTTACACCAGTAAATAGAGATTTTTAATTGACATAAAATTCAACAGCAAACCGTACACGACATAACGTAAATAAAAGTTTGTAAGCCATAACTCACATAATTTTAACAGCAAACTGTTAGAAGTAAATTATTTGAGCCTTACAAAACTCAAAATAAATGAGGTATTTTCGTGTTTTGCTTATGGTGTGAAAGGTAAAGCCGTCAATAAAAAACTGTAGAGAATCAGAAAATCTTCAAAATGAGTGTTTAAAAATTTTGATCTGCATCCCGATGATAGCTTATAAGTCTGAAGATCGATATTGTCCGTTAAATATATCTTGCAGAACTAAAATATAAATAATTTGTAGAAAGTATAGTATTAACCACGATAATTTGATAGGTATATCCTGGATGTTTGTTATAGTGCCGTAAAAGTGTATTAATACTCTTTGTGAATATTGGCTTAAACGACAGATCCTTACTTCTCCTCAGAGGTCCAGTTGGTGAAGAAAAAGTAATTTAATTGATAATAGTAAACAGTATATATAATAGTAAACAGTATATAGGTAACCATTAACTTATTAAAGCAACTCTTTCAAGTTCATCCAATTTAAAAGCTTTTTAACTGTAATAAATGATCTTTAGAATTGTTTGTGCTAACTGTTTATCTAGAAATAACAAATTTTTCTTATGTCAACTAAATGACATATATCAAACTTTCATTTTACATTTTATTAGCTCAGGTCATTTACGAAATTACGTGACATAAAACATTAAAAATGTAAACAGTAATAGGTGCTCATTCTGTACAAATTAATTACCTACCAATCTAGTATATTTTGAAGTCGGTGTCAAGCAAATCTAAAATCCTTCATTGTTACTTGCCAACGAAGTCAAAAATATACTAGATTGGTGGGTAATTAATTTGTACAGAATGAGCACATTTTAATGTTTACATTTTTTACTTCCTAGGTAGATACCTAACAACATTGAATGTGTTATTTATGTGCTAGAGTTGTATTTTGTTATAATTATTTTTAGCTTTTTAGTTAAAGGTGAAAGTCGGTTATATTTGTTTTTTTAATGTTTTATTTTAAACTATTTGGATTTTTGAACACAGGAAGTTTTCATTCTTTATTTTTTATGTTGTATGTATAACCTTAATAGACAGAACCAGGTAACTTCGAAAGTCTCAACATTACACAATGATACATTTTCATTTAAATTGACAGGTAAATGTTTACGAACAAAATGTACTAGTACGCGTTGACTTAATAAGCCCAAAATATATTTATGCCTTATGGACCAAGCCATGTAACATTTTTTTAACTTTTGGTGACAACACTGTATAACTATAGATAAATCCACTCCGCCCTATGAACCAACCATCATGTACATATGACTGGCCACTGACAAGCATAAATTTGTTAGCTGCCTTCTGTAAAATATAGGACGGAGTAGAATCTATCCCATATTTACGGAGTCAAATCCGTCCTATATTTCAACCATAGTATATAACTCCTTGTGGGCTACCCCATAAATTATTTCATTTTTAACATTTTATATTAGCGCTCTGTGTAACATTAATTCCTCTCCACACTTTATGCAACTTCTTATGGGCTATAAAAGAAAATTTTTTTAAATCACACTGTATAAATATAATTCAACTCCATCAACTATCCTGTATATGATTTGCTTATGTTCAAATCATATAACAGTTTTTTAATCACCCTATATAATTTTAATTTCACATTTTATCTAACATTTTTATACCACCATACGTCCAGTCACCACCCTGTATATACGGCTACCTATGGACCACTATCATTCTTCTCCGTCCTATATTTATTTCAATCAATCAATCATCATATAAGTGCAAATCCTTCTATCACTTTATTTTGTGATTTTGTTTGCTATAACTAAACACTCTGTGTATAAACGCACCAAATAGCAGTTTAAAGTTTGACATGTGTTGCCACTGAATTTTTTATTAGGCCGGGAGAATGTGACAACCAAAAGCACCGTCTTCCCAAAATGGAAAAATTTGCATTTAAATATGTATTTGCCTGCTATACAAACAAAACGAGCTTGGTACTCATTGATTTAAGGAGCCGAAAATACTATGCTTTACTACCTATATGCTTGAGATGTATATAGAAAATTTTCAAATTCGCAAATAAAGCTTCCGGTGCCTAAAATTACCTCACAATTACGTTGTAATTAAAATATTTATGAGGGAATATCCGTTATGTCAGTTCGATGAAATTTTTGATAAGAGTTTTGGAATTTTCGGCGATTTTCTGTAAAACTGCAAGTTGCACGTGGCAGAAAAGTATATGAGATCTTCCTTGATAGATTAAACGTTAAAAAACTATACACATCTATAAGAAGTTATCGAAAAATCGACTTAAATATTAGGGATATTGGTCGACTTCCATGCACGCATGTGTTCATTCACAAATTTCATTACTTTGCCAATAGAATTCTTTTCCAAAATTTGAAGTTTCACCAATCAGAATATATACTCTATTAAACAAGACCATATTCATTCAAAACGGTTCACCACAGGAGAAGAAATCAGGTAACATACATGCAAAAAAAAGTAAAATAAATACATTTTAAAAAAAAACAAAAACCGACTTCAAAAGAAAATTAACTAAAAAGCATGAAATAATATTTTGCTACAATTAAATACTTTTTATGAAGTCGGTGCCAAGCGAAAGTGAAAATATTTTGTGAGGTACATTGATGAGTTATACTTCGCTGTTCAAATTGGCACCGACTTCATAAAAAGTATTTAATTGTAGCAAAATATTATTTCATGCTTTTTAGTTAATTTTCTTTTGAAGTCGGTTTTTGTTTTTTTTAAAATGTATTTATTTTACAATTTTCAGTGATGCAATGGCTGTAATTGCTAATGAGTTATCCTACAGCTGTTTTAACACTTTTTTAACCATTCTTCATAACAATATTTGTACTCCGCCCTGTATGTCAGCTATCATTAATGTCAAACTGGTGTGAGCTACCTTATATAATTATTTCTTGCTTTTTACTAACCATCCTGTAAGCTATAATTACATCGACGCTATATTTTAACCATCTTGCATAGAAAACCTTATGAAGACGAATCTCACTCTTACGTGGTTATCAAATCACCCTGTATTGAACACCTTCAAATTACAAATCAGTTTTCTTGATTGTTGTAAAATGTCAATAACTTTTTTAATTCCTTAATATCTCTGCAAAACGATTTTCTCAAATATGAGACCCTAACCAATAGATTTGTATCCATTGAAACTTCTAAATAGGAATATTTCATCGAATTGCCTTTTTTCCAGAACTCAATTACATATATATATATATATATATATATATATTTTATATCACTTCTTTTCAAAATGACTTTTTAAAAAAAATATTTATTATTTAACAAACTTTAATACTTGATAACTTGAGTACAATGATATTAAGACTATGAGTAAAGGAAATCATCTGCCGGACTGAAGGTCGTGAATAACAATTTATAATAAATAATGTGCTGACTCTATATAAACTTAAACAATGAAAAGGAAAGAAATTCTGTGAAGTTAAAACAGCAGATGAGCATATTTTAGCTATACGAGACGAAAGTAATTTAATATGAAAGATTAAAATATGAAATGAGATATAGTACGTGACAAATTGAAGGAAAAGTATAATGTTACATTATGAGAAAAAGGTGTTATGTGTTATGTATTACAATGTTATAAAATATAATATTAGAATTTATTATTTTAAAGAGTCTATTAAATTCCTATATAACAACTCCATTTATCCCGAAAAAGTTGATGCTATGCTTCAACTTTTCAGACCATTGGTTTGAGTTCATCTTCTTCTATGGGTTCTTGGAGTTGGAGGCTTGGGCGTCTTCTGGGGAAGAATCTGAAGCGTCTGGTTTCGCTTCGACTTCGCATTGGTGGAGGTGATGGCGGGTCATCACTCGTGGTGGCTATGGCTAGTAGTCTGGACTTCCTTCTGCTTTTGCACTTGTAGAAAATGTACAAAAGTATTAATGCGATGATGGAAGTAATGGTTAGAATTGTGAACCAAGATGTATGTTTTTTAATAAACGGTTGGTTTATTAATTTGTCTAATTCGTCGGAATATTGGTTGAGCTTGTGTTGCGCTATGTTGAGGTCGTCGGCGTCGATCTTGTTTAATCTGAGGGGTTTCAGATCTGGAACGTACTTCTTTGGTGGGATGGATTCACAGCAGTTGTAGGGTATTTGAACTGGATGGCTCTTGTATGTAATATTTTGGGAATCATCAATTAACCTTTTTGAATGGATTCGAGTATTGCCGATGAATGCATTGCAGTCTGATTGCAATTGGAGGATTGAATTGGTTGCAATGGTTTTGGTTACAACGTTGTTGCCGCTACACTTTATGGTGATTGGTAGAAGATCGGAAACAGAAATTAGCCATACATTTGAACGGATTTCGTAAACATTGTAGTCTTTGGCATACAGTATCGAAGTTTGGCAAACTTTTGGAAGGAAGGTGGACTGTTTCAAAAGCTGGGCCTCACAGATGGAATCGCTGTCAATAGGATACGGGAGAACATCTGAACATATCCATTGAACTCGGCTTAAGGGCTTGCAATTGTCCAAGTTCCGAAATGTGGTATACAACAATGAATCATCATTCTTCGCGATATATTTAGTTATGGTTGGTAAAATATGATGGAATCCTGTTCGGTCGTCCAGAATGGGGATTGGGTATAGACGATAAAGGATAAAAGTTTCAGGATTCACTAAAGGGATTTTCAAAACGAAAATTATTTTTGTATCTAACTGAAATGCTTCTAACTCTATAATGTCAATATATTGTGCAATATTATGGGCGTAAATTGATAAAGGTAAATTATTTTTATGCAAAGATTGAGAAACAAGTTGAAGAGATTCGACTAAATCGGCGGGGTTTATTATTGAACTGTGTAACATTTTAATACGAGCGAAAGATATTGCTGACAATACATCATTTAGGGAGTCTTGGATAAAGACATAGCTTTCCATTAATGATTCGCATAGATCTAATGTTTTGACTAGTGCTTCGAAGAATGCAAGATCGTCTGAAATGTACATGATAGATTGTTTGATTTTGGTAATGTCCCTGTTAAACGTTTCTTCGTCTATTTGAAGTTTCTGAACTGTTGCATTGAAGTTTTTGATTACAGAAGTCGTTACTGAAATTTGGTTCTTTAGTAAATTTTCGATTTGGTGTTCGTCATGTGTTATCTTGTTGATACAATCATTAAAGTATTCACCATCACTAGCGTCTAAAGTTCCAGTTATTGATTTCCAAATTGTTCCTATACCGTTAATAAGTCCTCGTTTCTGCCTCTTGGAGTTGTAAAGTTTAGTGTCTGCGAATATCTCTTGATATTTTAAGTTTACTGTGTCAGATATTTGTTTTAGGAGGCTAATATGAGTTTGTACTTGAGGTTTAAATATTGTCATACGGGTAGTTAAGTTTGAATGGATAGTATCGATTAAAGTGTTCAAAATGTTGTCATTGTTGGCAATTGCGTCAACGAAAGGGTGAAGATCTTTGTAGACAAGTAGTGTCCATTTATCGTTTGATAGTTTGACTGTTCCTTCTTCATGAAAAAAGAGTCCTACTGTGTTGTTTATGGGAGTTATTGAATATTGGGACGTCACGATTGTGAAGAGTCCAAGTAGTCTGAAATAAAGTAATTTCTATTCAAAATACGGTTTCAATCTGTCAAAATTTACTTTTGTAGATTGATTCGTTTCGGGGTTTAGAAGAGTTGCAGAATTTTGGAAAAGTTCAGTTATCTGAAAAGGGCCATTAAATTTGTTTTGTGACTTACTTGAAATTTGGGATTCTTTTAAATATACCTTGTCGCCTATGTTATAAGTGGGTCGTTTTTCGGGTACGTGTTGATCGAAACGTGCTTTGGCTTTTTCTTTTTGTTGTTAGGTTTTGGCTCGCGCTAATTTGTAAAAATATTCCATACGGTTATTAAGATCTCTAACGTACTTGGAAATGAGGTTCTTTTGGTTGTAAAGCGTTTCCGGTGGTCTACTCGACGTGTGACCAAAAATCAACTCATAAGGAGTGAAACCATGAGTCCTATTTTTGGTGTTGTTATAGCATATGACTGCGTATGGCAGAACATTAAATGGGTGTTCGTTTGGATTTTCGGCGATATTTGCCCGGATCATTTCCGATAGTGTCGCATGGAAGCGTTCAAGGGAACCATTTGATTGTGGGTGACTTACACTAGAGAAAGTTAACTTTATTTCGTAGAGTTCACAGAGGTCTTTTACTAATACGTTATCGAACTCACGACCGTAGTCACAGTGAATTCTCAACGGAGTGCCGTAGTGTTGAAAATAAAGGATGAGTGTGTTAACGACAGTTTTTCCCGTTTTATCCTTTATAGGATATGCCTGTGTAAATTTCGTTAACTCGTCTCTAATTGTTAGAGCATAATTTCGAGTGGGATATTCAAAGATGTCGATATTGACTCGCTCGAAAGGTGTTTTCGGCGTTTCTGTGATGACTAGAGGGGAACTCAAATTTTTTCGGCATATTTTAACTTTTTGACAAATTTCGCATGACTTGATGAAATTTTCAACGCTTTTTGTCAAGCCGGTCCAGTTATACTTCTCTTTTATTCGCCTTACTGTTTCATTAATTCCGCGATGCAAATTGTTTTTGCCTTGGTGGTAATGTTCTAAAATCTGAGGTATTTCATCCTCTGAGGGTGTAGTTATGACGTTTTGGCATATTTTTAATTTAATGTCTTTGTCTGCAAAGACATAAGAAAAAGTTTCAAAGATTGGGAGTTCTAAGTTGTTTTCGACGTAATATGTGGTTTCAAGATCGAATTTATCTCGTGATTTGTAAATAATGTAGAACAGAAATTGTACGACTATTTCAGGGTCAAATGGCAAGGGGATTATAAAGTATTTGCGGTCTTTAACTGATTTACTTGCGAAGGTGTTGATGGAATTGTTTTCGAATGTGATATCTTCTTCGAAAATATCGTCCATGATTCGTTCGTGTAGATCAGTTAACTTGTTTTGCCAGAAAAATGAAATAATTTGTTTATGGGATTTGTCCAGAAGTTGGGAATTAGTGGTTTCGATCTTTGAATAGTCAATTATTGATCTTGTTTTATACAAGTCAACAAATTTATTAAATTCATTAGTAAGGTGTTCGTCAGTAAGTTCAGGTTCTGGTTCGGGTTCGTCTTCTGAGTCGGTGTCATTGAAGGCATGGATTTTTGACTGAAAATTCGCGATTTGTTGGAAGTGGTTGATTTTAATTCGCGAGAGAGCATCGGCGTTTCTGTTTATCTTGCCTGGTTTATGTTCAATTTTATAATTGTACTCTTCCAGCTTCAGTCGCCATCTGGCAAGTCTACTGCCTGGATCCTTGATCGAGAAAAGCCACGTAAGCGGGCGGTGATCGGTAATTAAAGTAAACTTACGACCAAATAAATAAGGACGGAAGGCTTTGACTGCCCACACAATGGCAAGCAATTCCCTTTCAATGGTGGAATATCTGGTTTCGGCGGCACACAAAGTGCGGGAGGCATAAGCAATCGGAAGGTCTTTTCCAACTGGGCCTTGTGAAAGGACTGCACCAATCGCGAAAGCGCTGGCGTCTGTGGTGAGAAGAAAAGGTTCTTCAAAATTTGGGTAAATAAGGATGGGGTCTGAGATGAGAGCTTTCTTTAAATCATTGAATGCTGCCTTACAATCGGAATCAAAGAAGAATTTAGTGTCTTTTTGAAGCAGTTTTGTTAAAGGTTTGGACACTTTAGCGAAATTGGGAATAAATCTTCTATAGTATCCGGCCAATCCTAAGAAAGATTTGATGTCTTTCGGGTTCTTTGGCTCTGGGAAGTTTTGGATACAACTGATTTTTTCGGGGTTCGGTTTTACACCTTGTTGCGTAATTAGATGACCAAGATACGCTACCTCTTTTCTTAAGAACTCACATTTGTCGGGTTGAATCTTAAGATTTGATGTGCGAAGACGTTTGAAGACTTCGGTCAACCGGGAAATGTGTTCGTGAATCGTTGGGGAGTATACTATGATGTCGTCCATGTATACTAGACAACGTTCATTTTGTATTCCGAGGAGGATGTTGTCCATGACACGTTGGAATGTGGACGGGGCGTTCTTTAAACCGAACGGCATACGAACAAACTCGTAATGGCCGTTTTCGACTGAAAATGCTGTCTTGGGAATGTCTTTAGAATCGATCTCTATCTGATGAAAACCGGAGGCGAGATCTAAAGTCGAGAAATATTGGCATTTGCCAAGTTGATCTAAAAGATCGGAGATGTTTGGCAAGGGGTATTTGTCGTCGACTGTGACTTCATTCAGTTTCCTGTAGTCAATGACGACACGCCATTTTTGTTTGCCTGAGGCGTCTAATTTTTTGGGAACAACCCAAACTGGGGAAGACCAAGGGGAGATAGAATGACGAATGATGCCTTGATCAAGCATTTTACTGACTTGTTCTTTAACCTCTTCTTTATGGACCTGCGGGTACCGATAAGATTTGGTATAGATGGGTCTGGAGTTATTTGTTATAATGCGTCGCCTTCTAAGAAAAATATGTCTTGAAAGTCTAGACAAAGGCTCGTAATCATATCTTCTTCTTCAACGTTTAAGTGATCTGTCCTGAGTTGTTGTCGAATTAATAAGTTTCTGTCAATTGGTTCAGAGTCATAAGAGTTGTTAAAATTGAAGCAGGGTTGTGTTTGAGTAAGGGGTTCTATAGTGAAGTTGTCGAAATTAATTGTTTTTGGGATGGCGTTGGCGTTTATAACTGAAGTGAGGAATTCGCCATTTTGGTTTACATATACCAAGGAATTGGGTAATCTGACTTTTTCTTTTTCTATAGTATGTAGAACAGCGTCGGTATTAGCAAGGTGACATCGCAGTTTACATACTTTTTCGGTGCGGGGTTCTATAGAAATATAGTTCGGAAAATTATTGGGTTTTTGTGTGTTGGGAATTGTTGGAGATGCGATATCTGAAGAAGGCAAGGTAGGGACCTTGTGAAGAGCGATATCTTTAAAATTTGTTCTAAGTTGCTTAGATTTTAAGTCTATTACGCATTCGTAATGTTCCAAAAAATCTAAACCTAAAATGCCATCAAAGTCGATGTCAAGATTACAAATAAAAACTTTGTGGGGGTTACCAGGAGCAAATGGTACAAGGGTTGACTGGGAAATTGAAATTTTTTGATCAGTGATGCCCTGAATAACTACATGTTCTTGGAATCTTTGAGGAAAGTTTTTGACAGTTTGCTCTTTGAATATTGAAATTCCTGCGCCTGTATCTATAAGCAATTTGTATTGACCAGTAGCGTCGTTTATGTAGTATAAGTTTTTTGGGTTGACAGTGTGAAGAGTAGTTACAGGAACGTTTGTTCCGGGAAGTTTACGTTCGGATTCATGTCGTCTAAATTCATTGTTTGTATTTGTGATGTGATGTTGGTTGTTATGTCCGGTGGATGAACTGGATTTGGGAGAGAAAGAAAATCCTGGTAGTTTTGATTTTCTAGTGGGTCTAAATCATCAGTTTGTTCGCCGAAGTTATCAGCAGTATGATAACTGTTATTTCCTGTGTCGTATGAATAACTATTATCTGTATAATAGTCATAATTTCTTTGATTATCAGCTGTATGATAATCCTCATATGGGTGATTATTAGCTGTATAATAATCGTTGTAATCATCGAAAGAATTTGTGCAACTTAAATGATGTGCCCTGTTTGGATTCTGGTGGAAATTAGGGTTCTTTTGAATCACTGACTGACGAGATTGTTGCATATTTTGTTGGAATTGTCTTGACTGATTAGGAGGATATTGATTTGGTCTAAAAGGTGACTGATTTTGCCTAAAAGTTGGCTGATTCTGCCGAAATTGTGGGGTCTGATTTTGCCGAAATTGTGGAGGTTGATTTTGCCGAAATTGTGGAGGCTGATTTTGGGAACCATTATTAGCGAAAGGGTTTGGTCTCATATAATTGTTGTTACCATTATTGTTATTGAAAACGGGTGCTTGGTAATTTTGGGAACGACATTCGGAGGCGATGTGTCCGAATCTACCGCAAGATAAGCACTTATTATTTGGAGGATTAGGCCTTCGGAACGATTGGTTGGGCCTCGGGGGAATTTGTTTTGTAGTTTTCTGATTCTCAAAGTACGATAACTGGAGTTCGCGTCTGATTCTTACATTGGCTTCTAAAAGGTCTTTTGGATTGCCGGCACGGATGATTTGTCCGAGACGCGGTTCTAACCCGGTTAGAAGGGTGTTAAGCGCCATAGTGTCTATTAGACTTGTTTGCGCTACCTTTTGGTCTGCGTTTAAATTGGATGCCTTTTGAATATTTGCGTGCATTTTTGCTGTTAGGACTTGTAGTCGGTTGTAGAAAGTAAGTGGTGACTCGTTGGATAGTTGCTGAAGGCGTTGTAGATCTTGTATCAGGGACGTCAAATCCCTGGAATCTCCGAAATGAAGATTCAAGAGTTGTTTTAATTCTAAATAAGACGCGGGGCTACGCGAATTTATTAGTTGGGCCGCTCTGCCTTTTAATTTATTTTTGATGTGGATAAGTAAAAGGTATCTTTGATCACCCGTCGACATGTTGTAAGCACAGTCGCACGCATTAATAAATGTTCCCAAGGAGATCTGATCTCCTTCGAACTCTGGGACGATAGAGAATATTTCGGATAGCCGATAGGGCTCGGGTTCAGAGCCGTCTCTGGGAGATTGTTGTGCCATTTTTAAATTTATTAAATGGGAGAATTGAAAAATTTCAAAAGCAAAATAAAATTTGTTCAAAATAAATGTATAAATCGATTAATATGCAGTAAATTTTTCAAATCGTTACAAAAACAATAAAACAGAATGGAGGAAAATAGTTAGTGTGCACTGTTTGCAAACAAAATATGGTAAAAATAAAATAAAATAAATCGAGAAATTCAAAAATATAAGGTACAAAAATAAAATTGGTATGGTTAAAAATATGGTTCGGGTTTTTGGTCGTCCGAACAGAAAAATAAAAATAAAATCAAAATTATTGGTAAAATTAAAAATTGCGAGATGATTCCTGTTTGTACTCACATTAAATGGAACATCGATGCTGCCGTGTTCTGCAGTTGTAGTTAGTTGCCTTGTTCTACGGTTACAGTTGGGACGTCTCGAGAGGTTCTTTCTTCCTTCAAAGGATTGGAATCCACCGCTACCAGTTAAGCTTTTCTTCTAACGCCGGTTCTAGCAGCGTAATGGAATCCTACTGACTGCGCCACTTTTTATATCACTTCTTTTCAAAATGACTTTTTAAAAAAAATATTTATTATTTAACAAACTTTAATACTTGATAACTTGAGTACAATGATATTAAGACTATGAGTAAAGGAAATCATCTGCCGGACTGAAGGTCGTGAATAACAATTTATAATAAATAATGTGCTGACTCTATATAAACTTAAACAATGAAAAGGAAAGAAATTCTGTGAAGTTAAAACAGCAGATGAGCATATTTTAGCTATACGAGACGAAAGTAATTTAATATGAAAGATTAAAATATGAAATGAGATATAGTACGTGACAAATTGAAGGAAAAGTATAATGTTACATTATGAGAAAAAGGTGTTATGTGTTATGTATTACAATGTTATAAAATATAATATTAGAATTTATTATTTTAAAGAGTCTATTAAATTCCTATATAACATATATATATACATATATTTATGCATATATAAACAAACCTCGTTCGTATTATAGCTTTAGATTACTCCTATTTGATAACAATTTTATATCTTAACCGAGATGAAGATACTTTAATTTTTAATCGAAAGTCCTCTTTGCAGATAAACCTTGTCTACAGTTAATACAAATTGACGTAGAATGATTACTGTTTATGTTTTATATGTATTAGACCATGTAAAAATTATGTTTGCGAAGAATTTTTTTTTCTCTTAAAATTATGAATACACATTGTAGTTTCATATTAACTGACACTTATTTTGATTAACTCTTCTTATTTATAATTTACCGCAAGTTCCTAATAGTTAATACCAGTAACTCAAATCTTATAATACCGGAGACTCCACCAAGACATAGAATGTAATAAGAAAAAAAAAGGTAAAAAGTTTTTTGCCTTTCTATAAGAAACGATACAAGCTATGTTATTCGAAAAAAATTTCTGACCATTTTGAGATATCACGGAAGTAATCCAACCTTTTTTTCAATTCGTCCCACGTTCCGAATAAAATTTTTCAAATTTTATAATAATACCGACTCCTCCACCAAGGCATAGAGCATATGTGAATAGGTAAAAATAGTTTTTCCCCATTTTTCTAAGAACCGGTAAAAGCTATTTTAATGAAAAAAATATGGGACCACTTCGCTATATCCCCACACAGGATCCCGTAAAATGGTCGAAATTCCTCGAGCCGTTTCCGAGTAATCGGTGAACAAACATAAAAAAAAAAAGCAACATAGATACAGACGAATTGAGAACCTCCTTCTTTTTGAAGTCGGTTAATAAAAATACGCGACGAATTGATAACCTCCTCCTTTTTGGAAGTCAGTTAAAAATTAATAGTAGAACAAAACCGACATCAACGGGTTCTAATGATAAAACTTGACTAATTGACATAAAATTCAACATTTTTTATGGATGCGTTTTTGTTTTTTAACAAAAAACAGCGAAAAATCGGTAACAATTTATTTTTTTACCTTTTACACAAAATCCACCGATAAAACCGTGTTTGTTACTATGGGCAATATTGAAAAGAAATAAAAAACGTACAAATTGAGCTACTATACGCTCAACTTGGTTAATTGGTTTCTTAGATAATGGAACCTTTACCCGAAATTCCAAAAAAAATAAATAATCGCTTACATATTTTTTTATTTTATAGCTGAAACATTCTTATTATCTGAAGCGATAGATCTTCTTATACCCAATTCACATTCTAAAAATAAATACTGTAGCCCCAATAGTTTTTGCAAAATTTCAGTCAATCCTATGGAAGACATATTTATTTGAACGGCCATATTATTTCTATTCATCATTGCCCATAGTAGCAAACACGGTTTTATCAGTCAATTTTGTGTAAACGATAAAAAATAAATTGTTACCGATTTTTCGCTGTTTTTTTGATAAGAAACAAAAACGCATCGATAAAAAATGTTGAATTTTATGTCAATTAGTCAAGTTTTATCATGAGAACACGTTGATGTCGGTTTTTTGTCACCAAAAGTTCTTTTTATCCGTAAATGACCTGAGCTATTTATTTTCAATACATGGTTAAAGCCATTGAAAACGAAGAATAGACCTGGAATATAGAGATTTTTGTTTAGATTGTGGTGTTATTTTCCAAGAAATCACAAAAAATCTCAAGAATATGCCACAAATAACAATTAGAAGACCATAAAAAATTCCATATGGAAACCTAAGACAAATAGTATTTCAGTTCCAGACAAAAAGCTAACCTTTGCAACGTGCACATATCCTATAACAGATATTTATCTTTTTTATAGAAATAATAATGTTATTTATCGTACTATAGGCACCTTTTCCACCTGTCTTCCTAATTGGGTCATAAGGGTCAAAGTTCTCGCTTATAGCCTGAAATCAATAGCGCAGTCACTGCTCCGTATATACACATCATTACAAGTTTACAAAAACGTTTCACACTAATCTAGTTTAATTTCAATCGCAGAGCACAGTAAACTATCAAAGGGCTCTAGAAATTAACCAGGAGCAAAAACTTTTCCAATCATGCAGTTCCCTTTCTCGTTGTGGCACATTGACATAAAACAATTCGTAGTTGCATTAACTAGTTATTCATTTCTCAGAGAGAGCTATCATTATTCATTCCTTTATGTAACACGTAATTTCCCCGATATGTCTCAAAGAAGTTTACTCTGTAGCCGGCAGGCTGGTGCTGGAGGTGCTGCTGGAGATGGTGTGCCCTTCGAGCAAATCGATAGTGATAAAAAGCCGGAGATAAAGTTGCTCGGTGTTGACTTATAATTAAGGAAAATCGTCTAACCGACGTTAATTTTAATTAATTTTACCGCCGAGGGCAATTGATATCGAGAACAAAAAAGAAAAATGGGCACAGCCCTGCACAAGTGCACAATTAAAAATCTAATTTAGATTTATGGAAGTTTTGGTGATGACATAGGGAAATTAAAATCGACTCTGTTAAGATTTGGACGGGATGTTGCCGACGCCGACTTGTTGACTGTCTATATATATATGTACATTCTTTAATGAAATCGGAGGTTTTTATCAAGTCGTTTGAGTAACTAAGTTATAATCGATTTCTTGATTACATTTTCATAATCCTCATTCTTGTGAGGTTTGATAAAAGGGAATGCAAATTTGTGGAATATAATTCGGCTAGAAGCGGCTTTTAGAATTAAGGCACCTGCGGATGAAATCAGGGAGAATCCCTCAAAGTTTGACAAAGCAAAGGAGGTTTTGTTATTCACGTCGCGCTTTTATATTTTTAATTTGATTTTCTCATTCCTTGAAAATACAGATGATTTTTACAGCAACTGAAAGCACTTTGCAGAAGGAAGTTAATAAGCAGATTTTATAAGAATTCAATTTCAACATCAGATTGTTAATAATTTCAAACATATGCAATAGTTTTGGTTTTGAAATAATGAAGTCTGATTGGTGATTTCTCCTAAATCCTATTTTACTCTTGTAGAATATAGAAATTAACTTTGCGGAGGGAATCGAATTTTTCGATTAATACTGAAATACAGGGTATTTCATCTCAAACCAGCCACCTTGAATATCTTGGTTATTTTCGAAACAATTGCAATAAGGAAAAACAGGTTGGTTTTTGTTTCGAAGGGGGAATTTTTTGAGGTAAATTAGCGCTTGTGCACATTCAACATAAACAGGCCAATTCAATGACCTTGAGATTTGAGATAGGGAAAATAGGTGTTGTCATTTGAAGGCCCTTTTTACGGACTGTACCGTCATAATAAATTTTTTTATTGCAATTCCTGTTCATGTAACAGAAAACCTAACGGACCTAGTACTAAAACCAGATTATTAAATTAAAAGTTTTTACTGCATCGAAAAGTATTAAAAAGGAGTTCTTTTATAGTACGCTCTTAAATAATCCTCTTTCACTGCCGCACCCTTTAATAACACACAATAGAAGAAAAACATTAAATGTAAACATTCATTTATTTTACATTATTGTTTTGCCATATTTACAGCAAGTTTGTTTATCTGTTTTGAAGTTTATTCGATCATTTGAAGGATTGTTCATTTATCTGTCAAGTTATTACTTTACTGATTTATTGAAAATTTGAAAGATAATTATGGTATATACATTACAAGAACGTGTTGAGCTGGTAAGTCTTTATTAACAAAATCAAAATTGTGCTCGGTCTGCTGCAAGGGTTTTTAACCAAAACCATCCCGAACGTAACGTTCGTCATAAATACGTATATAAGTTGATTTTAAAGTTTCTAGAGACGGGTTCAGTAATGAATAAAAAAGAGGTCCTATTGGAATTGTAAATGATGAAGGGGTAGCTGTGGCTACATTGGGCCATGTCCAACTTATACCAAAAAAGCAGTCTGTCCAGCAAATCTCCTCAGCTTCCGGTATTAGCAAAACTAACGTTTTTAGAATTTTGCATAAGTACCAAATTCCATCCGTTTAAATTAAATTACTTCATGAATTGAATGAGGATGATTGGGATCAAATGCAAGAGTTTTACGAAATTAGGACCCAGCGTATGATCGAAAACACAAATTTCTTGTACAATGTTTGCTTTTCGGACGGGTGCACTTTTTCAGTTCATGGGATGATTAACCGACATAACTGTAGATTTTGGAGCGATACAAATCTTCATGTATTTCGAGAAGCTCACAGTCAACATCCGGCAAAACTAAACATTTGGGCAGGGATTTTAGGAAATCATCTAACTGGACCCTTGTTTATTCCTGGTAATTTAAATGGTGAAATTTATCACAATATATTGGAAAATGTAATTAATAAATTGATAATAGAAAAGTTAGAAAATGATCCTGTAGTAAATGATGAACAATTGCATTTCCAACAAGATGGAGCTCCTCCCCACTACGCCGTACCAGTTATTCAATTCCTCAATTTGGAATATCCTGGTCGCTGGATTGGAAGAAGAGGTCCTATATAATGGGCTGCCCGATCACCTGACCTGAACACTTTGGATTTTTTTGTTGGGACATGTTAAATTTAAAATTTTTATGAGTCAGCCTGAGAATTTGGAGGAACTACACCATCGAATTATAGTGGACTGTCGTCAGATAACACCGACTATGCTGAACCATGTCAGAGACGGCTTTCAGTCAAGGTTGTACTATTGTATGGAAGTCAATGGAAGGCACTTTGAACTTTGTCATTGTCATGAAATTTGTTCTGACATTCATATCAAATATTTGACAATGGAATACCGGCCAAAACTTCTTATATAATAAAATGCCATTGGCAGAAGTACGGAATAGTTTTTCTTCTTCAAAACATTCTACCATTTTTAGTATTTTGCGATTTATTCATATGACACATGCAGTTGAAAAAAAACATGTGACGAACTACATTAACTGACCAACAAATAGGTTGGAGGTCGATGGGAGAATTTTAGGGGAAGCCATCAATAAGTATTATGGGTGAACTGACCTATTTCTATCCGTTACTTTCCACGGTGCATTAATATTGAACGCTGTTTTGTATTCAATAATTGATAAATTAATCAGAGTAAGTAAATACTGAATAATTGCTCGAATTGTGGTAAATGGACCAAGAATATGCTGCATAGATCCATATATATTTTATTTAATAGGATATATTGGCATGAAAGTTGGGATTTTGGTAGCCTGAGGTGGAGTGATATACGGTAATTTATATTATCGGCAGATATATTAATATGGGATATATTTTGAATGAATGTCTGATGGTTGCTGTTGCATTTAGTTACCGTTAAAAACTAATGGTAAATAGAATATCTTTTGATCGAAGCATTGTGTAAATTTATTTCGCATTATTTTTTAAGCTTTAATAAATAAAGGCTTATTTTCTGCTTATCAAATTCAATTCGTGCATTACCACATAGATTCATTGACTGCCGCTCTATTTTCAAGTATTCTCCAACGAATACTCTTGGGTAAAGTCGTATTTTGTTTGTTTTGCATATAAAGTTGTTTTATTCGGATTTTCCATTCTAAAGTACCTCAGGGGGCTAAAAATGTATCTTATCAAAAAAATTTCAAACAAAAGATGTCTATTTTTCAACGTAGAATCCGAATCAGCTATAAAAATAAGCAAATTTCATTTGTAAAAAACAACTTCGGGTACGTTTAAGCCACTTCCGGTCTGAACCGAAAGTTTATTTTGTAATCAATCGATAGAGCATACCCCCTCTAGCCCTGGAAACTTTGTCAGATTAATAAATATAGTTTGGTGGCATCTTACTGAGCGTGTATGGGTGTCTTGTACACCTATATATACAGTCGTCTTTCTTCAAATCGTACATCTGTGTCTGACACAAGTTTTTGTAGAGCCTTATAGTGTAACAACCTTGCCGGTAGCCAAACTGGCACACATCTAGAGAGTTACGGAAATTGAAAATCTCGAATTGTCGACCTCTAAAGAATATGTTCGAAATTTTCTCGAAATCTGGTATAACTGATATAGGTCCAAAATTATCAAGGTTAAGTAACACTTTTTGTATAGGTATTACTTTTGTTCATTTAAATTCATTAGGGACAATTTATTTTGAGAAACAATGATCGCATAGTATTGTTAAGTAAGTTGTTGTAAGTTTTATTATTAACAGACAAACCCCTTAAAACTCACGTAAGAATCACCACTGCATAAATTAGTTGTGTATTTACAGACCGAAGACATGAGTTATTCCCTAAATACTTGACAAAACTTACCCCTTGGCCAGTTTTGTTCACAGGGGACAAAACGCGCCTTCAGAAGTTTCAGTATAAAAGGTTGCTTTGTTGTTAGAGCTGATCTTGACATTGACTAATTTCAGTTCACAAATATGTCTTTCCAAACATCTCTGTTGATTGATATCAACCAGAGTTCGGAATAGTTTCATTACCTTCAATATTTAAACAATTCAAATATCAAATGCAATTACTGATATTCCCTCTATTCCAACCTGAGTACAAACAGATAGAACGGGTAGGCGAGTTTTGATTTAACTTCTCTGCTGGTAACAGCTTACAAATATACCTTCAGCAGCTTCAACAAATAATGCTACCCATTAAAAACTTTTGATACAAATTGCCTGAAGCATTTTCAGCAAGACTTCGATCAAACTGATGAGAGAGAACGGTTTCTACCTAAACGATCAAAGTTATGTTTCATCGAAACAATTATTAAAACTCATCATGTATACGGTACTCACTTCTGAGCTTTAAAAGACAACAAACGAACATGGATTTTCAGCATACTGTATTTGCTAGAACAGCATCCGTGAGTTTGTGTGTGTGCACCAAAGGGCATAGAGCAATTAGAACCGCACAAACTCGAACCAACAATAACATATGAAATAGAGCGCATAAATCACCATAAGGAATGAAGCGAAACATGTGTATGGCATTAGTCAACATTATTTATTCCACTGGACGCTGCAAGTTGGAGTGGAATGAAATTTATAAAGAATTTCCCTTGGAGGAATGTGAATAGAGCCTTGAGAATGTAAGTAGCTAAATGATATTTTTATTACAATTTTATCATAAAACAAAATCCTTGTATTATACTAGTTTATGAAAACCTCTTGTCTTTAGCTACTTTTTCTGGAAATGTTGTGGATATGTGTATAGTCGTGGTAAATCTGCATCATTACCGAAATTGGAAGATTACTATCTGGATCAGTATGCGGATGTAGAACAGGGTGTAAATGAATAAGTGCGAAAGACTTCAAGATGTGTTTCCTCTATTCATTTTATGACGAAAAACTGCTATGAACATATTTCCGCCACCACTGCGTTACCGATGTACAAGGTGTTGAAATCTTCAGATTTTTTTAAATTCACTGTATATACATATTAACTGACATTTATTTTGATTAATTCATCTTATTTACAATTTACTACAAGTTCCGAACAGTTAATACCAGCAATCCATCAATGCTTACTGTACAAAAATGTTAAAAGATTTCCCCGATTTTGTAAAAAATGGTAAAAGCTATGTTATTGAAAAACAACAAGGGACAACTTCATGATCCCCTGGAAGTAGTCCAATTCCTTTTTAATTCATTAGGCCATGTTCCGAATAGAAAATTGTTCTATATTTTTAATACCAGCTACTCCACTAAAGTTTACTGTATAAGAAAGTCGGTAAAATTTTTTCCCGATTTTCTAAGAGGCGGTACATGTTATTGAAAAAAATATATGGGACTACTTCGGGATATCCCAGAACTAATCCAATTTCTTTTCAACTTGTCCCATGTTTCGAATATTTTTTTCCATATTTGTAACACCGGCGACTCCACCAAGGCATAGAGTATAAGAAAATAGGTAAAAAGTTTTTCCCCATTTTTTAAGAAGCGATACAACCTATGTTATGAAAAAATATATGGGGCCACTTTGGGATATCCCAGATCTAATCCAAATTCTTTTCAATTTGTCCCATGTTCCGAATAAATTTTTTTCCATATTTGTAATACTGGCGACTCCACCAAGGCATAGAATATAAGAAAATAGGTAAAATAGTTTTTCCCGATTTTCTAAGAAACGGTACAAGCTATGTTAATGAAAAAAATATGGGGCCACTTAGCGATCCCCTAGAACAGGATCCAGTATAAATTGTCGAAAATCCTTGAGCCGTTTGCAAGTAATCGGTGAACAAAAATTTAAAAAAATATAGATACAGACGAATTGAGAACCTCCTTCTTTTTGAAGTCAGTTAAAAAGAAGATGAATTTCGTTACTTATTGACCCAATAGGTCGAATTTTGACACTAGTTTTACTTAATTTGCCAAAAAACAAATGATGAAATTTTGTGATATATTAGTTTTTCCGATAACATCACTTGTCGCTTCTTATCATACAAAATAAATATTTGGATGATTTAGGTCATTAAGTAGGACCGTACTAAAATTTCTTCCTCTGGTGATTATTTCCGCCCCCAAAACATTGAATAAAACTTAACAAGTTATGTACCAATCTATTGATGATACCCTCTTATGTACCTAAAAGTAAGTGTCAAAAAACATTTTTTGTACCATTTTTTGATATTCTTTAAAATAAAAGTAGAAGATGCAAAAAAGTGACATTTTTCGTTTGCCTCATATATCTTAAGAATAGCTTGAGAACGGTAAGAGATAGCGTATTTTTGCTTTAAGTAGTCGAATGGGCTCTAAAGTATCAAACTTTCTCTTCTTTTAATCGTATCTACGTCTCTTACGGTTTCTCACATAACAATGTTATCCCTTCTTATGTGAGACACCCTGTATATTATACATATTCTTGGTTAGAAAAAAGACAAAACCGGTGGTTTAAAATTAATATTATTTTATATTGAGCAATTCACATCATACCCTCTTTCTATACCAGCGCCATTGTGATCACTTCACCATAACTTCAGTGCTTTCAGTTGGACACTTTTTCAGTTTAATCCTCATTTAATCTCAATATAAGTTTGTTTTCCTTGTCTCTATAAACTTGGTCACAGTGCTGTTTTTGTGGTATTCTGACTTGTGACGTTTTTTAAGTCTTAAAATAACTCAGAGAGACAATTAGGATGTTTATTAGAACGAAAAGCAAATTTTGTTCTGGTATCATATCATATAGTATTATTAATACGTGAAGAGCGAAACGCACTACCCCTTTTTCGGCCTTTATTTTGAAAGAAAGGTATTGAAACCTATACAATTCGCAAGGTACTGTGCCGTAGATGTGTAGAATATATAAAGAATCTTTATTTCTTTCTTTCAAAATAAGTAAATTAAATATGAAATACTGGTAAAAACTACCTTACGCCTTACAGTTCGAAGTTTGACAGCAGTCGACAGTAAAACCCTAATCATGTAAAATCGTATAATCGTGTAGCAAAGTAAAAATATTGCTTAAATAATCGCCTTTTATTTACCAAAATATATGCTCAAAAACCTTCTTTTCTATTCATTTATGACGTTACTCTTTTACAGAAACTTTGACGACAGAAACTATTTAGAGATTCTAGAGCTAATTGATACATTTTTTTTCCGATCCTCATTAATTTGAAGATGACATCTAAAATAGCAATCAGTCAAATATTGTTTAATGTTCTGTTAACGAGATGTGATATATATATGCTGCAATTATATTTTATTTATTATATAATAATAAAATACATACAATGTTTGTTTATTTTATGATTCTGTTGAAATTCCATTTTGGGGTTTTAGCGTCTACAAATTGATTGCTCGGGAAAAATCGTCTTACCGAGAAAGAACGAGAACTATGACAGCTGTTTTATTCAATACCCGGTGAATTGGTGACCTACTTGAGAATAAAACTGCTTTGAAGACGCGAGATGTAAAGACGGACATCTAGGATTGTTGGGGAAACTACCACGTAGAGGTTCCGAATCTGGAGAGTTCCATGTAATTGCTTTTACCCGTAACTCCTAGGTTAGAATGTCATGATGAAATTTTCAGGTTAACTTCAACTGTCAGAGGTACTGAATACTCTCTTCGAGGTGTCATTCTTTTACAATGGAATGACACCTCGAATAAAAGCAATTTGAATTTCGTTACGTATTGACAAAATTGGTCGAATTTCGACCACAAGCGATTTTAGTTATATGTTAATTTGATGTTACATTTGTTTATTTACAACACTTTATTAATTTCCTGCAAACAAAGAGACTCTTAAGATATGAACTGTCCATGTTTCTTACACAGAGAACTGAGTTGTATGGATATTTCAAGGTAAAAAAAAAACATATTCCACAAACTTTGTCATCAGGTGCAGGTAGCATTCTACGAGATTCCTGAGAACGAAATCGAAAAGCCCATGGAAACTCTACTCAGTATTAATTTTTCTCAGATTCTGTTCAGTTCCTTACAACTTCAGATTGTTTTCTGAGATTTTTGTTAATTAATAGTGGTTTTTATGATTTTGATGTTAATTACTATACTTGTACAAGGCTTTCATTACCTACATGAACTATTGCTTCAAACAAAACTTTTTATGTTTCCAAGTCTTCATCATAACTGTCGCCTCTGGTATTTGAATTTATGTTCGGTGCACAAAAATAATTAATTAAAACTCAACTAATCCGGAATTTAATCAGAGTCATTGTACAGTGCACAGCAATGTAATGCGCTCACACAACTACAACCGTACAAGTGCTTTATAATTGTCTTATCAGAAAATTACTCTATGTTCACTCTCTCTCTCCTTGAACAGAAAAGAAAGCAGATAGAGCTTTTCCGACTGAAGACAATAATAGCCTACGTGTCTACCGTCTCTGTTGATTACAGTAATTTTCGAGGCTTTGATATTTTTCTCAAAGGCTTCTACAATGTAAAAAACAAAAACTGTATGTGAGACGTAGATCAAAGAAGCCGATAATAATTACCAGGGCTCATATTGTGTGTGCTTCGTGAAATAAAAGAGAGCCAGCAGACAGGAAAATATCCATATGCTTGCGTCGTAAAGCAGGATTGGGAGGAAATATGGCTGCGGAACAATTGCGACAGCGATGCCTCTATTAGCACTTAAAGTGTCAAAGATTGTATAGTGTCCCGTACTTTATTACGCTCTTCCAGTGACACTTTTTTAGGCCAAGAGTTATTGGTAGATGAAACAGTTCATTTTATGGAATGCTGTTGTGGTCGCAGTTACAAAGTTCTTTAAAATATACAGCACTTTTTCAAAGCACACATTTCTTGACTGAGTCTCTACGATGAAATTGCCAAAGAACAGGTGCAGGATTTTTGATAATAATTAAGAATAATTAGTTTATTTAATAATTACTAGTATATTAATATATAGAATGGTTCCGTACCATCCTTAAAGATTTGTTATAATCTCAGCAAATCATCACATAAATTTAAAATTGTTGGCTAAAGAATGTCAAAGACAAGGAAAAAAAATCGATTATTTATAAAAAGTATACAATTTATTTCTCACAATGAGCCTTTTCATTTGAGCTTCTACATGATGTGCTCGGTAAGAAGAATGAATATACAGGGTGGGCCAATAGTGAGTTGAGGGTAGATTGTGTCAATATGGATATATATTTCAACAATCTGCCGTCAAACGAAGGTGAGGAGTAATGAGGGATACAAACTAAAAATCCTATCGCTAGAATTCCAAGACATATACAGGATGATTCGTATTGAAGTTATATTTTTTTAATAGAACACTTTGTTTATTATAATATATTTGGATTCTATTGTCCATTTTACTTTATTCATCATACATGTTACCTAAAATGCGCCGTTTGGGGTTATATGATATTTTTTTGAAAATGTTGACATCTAAAAACGGGTAAACAATCGAGCTTTCTGGTACCATAGGGGAAACAATTGAACATCTTCCAAACTCCCAAAAGCCAGAACGACAATGAAGAACTATTTTTATTATGCCAGATATCGTCACTTCAGTTTAGAAATGTTTTATCATGTATAAGTTGATTTTTTTTAAACGGAGCCCCCAATTTTTTTCACGTTATCTGATAACACAGTTCTCTTGCTTTCACCCGATATAAGATAATGTGTATCAGTTTCTAACACTTTCTTCAGAAACCAGTATATGGAAGTTCGAAAACAACTCGTTTGATTTATGATTACACACTGTAGATATATACGTATTAACTGACATTTATTTTGATTAATTCATTTTATTTACAATTTCCCAAGTTCCGAACAGTTAATACCAGCAAAAAATATGGGACCACTTCGGGATCCCCGGGTACTAATCCAATTGCTTTTTAATTTATTATACCTCATGTTCCGAACAGAAAAATTTTCCACATTGTTATTCCAGCGACTTCACCAAAGTTTACTGTATAAGAAAGTCGGTAAAAAAGTTTTTCCTGATTTTCTATGAAACGGTACATGTTATTAAAGAAAATATGGGACCATTTAGGAATATCCTGGAACTGATCAAATTTCTGTTCAATTTATCCCATGTTCAGAATAGAAAAATTTCCATATTTTTAATACCGGCGAGTCCACCAAAGCATAGTATATAAGAAAATCGGTAAAAAAGTTTTTCCCCATATTCTAAGAAATGGTACAAGCTATGATAATGAAAAAACTATGGGACCACTTCGCGATCCCCCGGAGCAGGATGCAGTATAAACAGTCTAAATTCATTGAGCCATCTGCGAGTAGTAGCTGAACAAACATAAAAAACATAGATACAGACAAATTTTTGAAGTATGTTCAAAAGTATCAGCAATTATTGATTACTACAGTACACAGTTCTCTTGCTTTCACCCGATATAAGATAATGTGTATCAGTTTCTAACACTTTCTTCAGAAACCAAGATATGGAAGTTCGAAAACAACTCGTTTGATTTATGATTACACACTGTAGATATATACGTATTAACTGACATTTATTTTGATTAATTCATTTTATTTACAATTTCCCAAGTTCCGAACAGTTAATACCAGCAAAAAATATGGGACCACTTCGGGATCCCCGGGTACTAATCCAATTGCTTTTTAATTTATTATACCTCATGTTCCGAACAGAAAAATTTTCCACATTGTTATTCCAGCGACTTCACCAAAGTTTACTGTATAAGAAAGTCGGTAAAAAAGTTTTTCCTGATTTTCTATGAAACGGTACATGTTATTAAAGAAAATATGGGAACATTTGGGAATATCCTGGAACTGATCAAATTTCTGTTCAATTTATCCCATGTTCAGAATAGAAAAATTTCCATATTTTTAATACCGGCGAGTCCACCAAAGCATAGTATATAAGAAAATCGGTAAAAAAGTTTTTCCCCATATTCTAAGAAATGGTACAAGCTATGATAATGAAAAAACTATGGGACCACTTCGCGATCCCCCGGAGCAGGATGCAGTATAAACAGTCTAAATTCATTGAGCCATCTGCGAGTTGTAGCTGAACAAACATAAAAAAGATAGATACAGACAAATTTTTGAAGTACGTTAAAAAGTATCAGCAATTATTGAATACTAGATACAGTATAACTTTATATTTGAAAACGCGCGATGTAAAGACGGACATCTAGGTCAAAATTTTTGGTTTAGTTACAATTAGCAATTCAATAAAGTTCTTTGATACATCAATTAAAGAAAAATAATGTTTGAAAAGACTGATTAGCGTTACCACTGAAAACATAGTACAGTCCACTAAGGGCGGTCCGGTACTGCTTTAAATGGTTAAAGTAAAATGAATTTTCTCAAACTGAAATTCATCAATAAAACAGAAAACAGGAATCCAGATTAAGAGAACAGAAACCAAATTCGCAAGGGCATCCGTTCAAGCTGAGGCTTATTAGACAATTCGCCAGACCAAAAATGATGAAAATTCAATTCGCTGTCAATGTGAAACCGTCCCCAGTACCTCTGAAGCCTGCTGTACAATTTTCCGGGTTGGCAAGAAAATTGGCAGCGGAAATTTCGGTGGGATTCGAAAACAGTCTCTCAGGGATGATTTAGAAGCAATGGGTCAAATGTTTATGTGAAGAATGACACCTCGAAGAGAGTGTAGAACTTTATATGTCACAATTCCTTAGGCCTCTCCAAACCCCTGTAACAACCTTTCACACTATGTGATTCCCCACGAACTGATTGAGTTATTTTTCTAGATATTCTTGTTGCCCTTGTTGGTAAAGATATTAATTACTGTCGTCTTCTAACAAAATTTACTTTCAAAACTTCACCAGTTTAGCTATATAGGAACACACCCCAAAAAAGCGTTTATTACAATTTGCCCACTGTTAAGCTTTCTAAAACCACCTCTAGCTGGACTACAAAACACAAATGCAAAAAAAAAAACACTTCACATTCTCTCGTCAAAAACTTTATAAATGTAAAGTCTTGATAATTTAAATATAACGTTCTTTCACTTATTCTACACAGAAAACTTTTAAAAAAGTATCATTACTAAAAGCCCTTTCCAGTAAAACCCTACACCTGAATAATTTAAATCCATTACCATTTTAATCAGGAATATGATAAAAACTCTACATTCCGTGCGGGTATGCTGTTTCATTGTAGGTAATAAAATACCTTTTAAGACTAGATGCGTTTTTTTTTCTATTTAATGGTACGCTCAATGTCAGATATACGAGTTTTAATGCAGTGTGATTTCAAAAGTTCAAGCTTTTACGTTGTAAATAATCCGGCGGGTTTTATATTCCTTTCGTAGGGGGTTGATAACGTTAAAGTACATATGCGTGACCTTAAAACTCAGTATGTGGCCGTAAATGGGAGCTACGTTTCTGGAAAATATAAACTAAATTAGAATAGTAAACGGTATTACCATAATAATCTCCAGAGTAAACTTTGCTAATGTTAAACAAAAATGTTGGAATAAAATTTTATTATCTCATGTTTGAAACACTTTCGGCAAACATGTACTTTTATTATTCTCCACATTTACTCAATATTTGTATCAAATATCACGTTTCAGCTGTTTTTGTTCTATTTTATTGTATTAGGACTAGAATTGTCTGTGTTCGAAATTGGACCAATTTTGTTTAAAAAATAAAGAAATTCATCTTGTATTTTATAACTAAAAGTTCTTTGAGAATAACACCACATAAACTTGGAAGTCTGCATATTTCAAAAAGTAAAATCAAACTCCGTTTTCAATTGTAAGCACATTTTGACATTAATGTTTAACAACTAAACTGATGTAACTAAGAGAATTTACTGCAAAATTGTTATATACAGGATAACACTAAAAATTTTAAAGATCCTGTGAGATAACAAAACTTCTTTCAAAGTGTAAGAATTTGAAAGAGTTATCTTCAGAATTTCGTGTGACTTTGTAATAGTGATTTTAGGCTGGGCATTCGCCAAAAATGAGAGCTAAGAAATTCTGATGTTTCAGGGATCTCATTAAAGTCATAAGGGAAAACCTAGGAAAACCTTATGAACTGATATAGGGTTGTTCAAAAAAACATCACCATTATTAATTTCATCCTTGATTATTGGTAACCAGGAACGGCAAAATTCCATAGAAGTATATACAGGGTAAGTTTTTTTGATGATCAGTGTGGGGCTCTCGGAAACTAGCGGAGATAGAGCAATGGTTAAATTGGGAGAAAGATTTGCAGTTTTACTGGCTTAATTTAATGACACTTTCGGATTTTTGTAAAAAGTCATGGCTTACTAGATATTTTGAAAAAACCAAATTCTGTCGATTTAGTCAAATCCCTCTAGCTCCTTTGTTTTTGATTTTATAAAAAAGTGTAAATATCAAAATTGACGGGAATTCTATCCCGAATATGATTGTGATGTCCTCGTTTGCGTGACAGCTCTCGTTTTCGAGATATGACACAAAAATATCTTTCTTTGAATGGAAACCATAGTTAGCTATGACCTTAAAAAATCGGACATTTTTAAAGCTTTTCAACGATATAATACTCGATATAGTTATTCATAAAAATAACGGAGTTATGGATGTTTTTCTTCACTTTCACTTTTAACGTAAGTAGCCATGAAATAGATTGATTTATTAATAACTATTCCAAAAAACATTGAACAATTTTTTTATTAGGTATATCAGATATAACGTAAAAACTAAATAAGTAGGTCCTTACTAAAAACTTAAGAAATTAAAGTACATAATAATGGTTACAATTTATGTTCGAAAAGTCCACCATTGTTATTTAGACAAAAATTGCATCTTTATAAGATTGACATTACCGCTTTCCTCACCGATCGCCTATCAATTTCTTCAATTGCTTGTAATACCGCCTCCCTTAGGTCACCAACTGTCTCAGACTTTCTCTTGTATACTTTGTTTTTTAGGGCACCCCGTAAATAGACGTCTATAACTGCCAAATTGGGAGACCAGGGTGGCCATTCGCGTGGGCCATTTCTTCCTATCCAAGAGTTTGGATACATATTATCTAAGTATTGTCTTACTAACAACGAGTTATGAGCAGGTGCTCCATCATGTTGGAACCACTCAATTTCTAAATGAGTTCTCAAATTCAAATTAAGCAACATGTTTTGAAAAGTGAATTGCAAGAAATGCAAGTAGCGCTCCCCAGTAAGTGATTCGTAATAGATAAAAGGCCCCAGAATAGTAGACCCTATAAAACCACACCAAACATTAAAACCATATTTTATTTGGGGTCGTCTTTGTTCTACCTGGAAAGGGTTTTCTTTAGCCCAGATATTCTCATTGTGTCTATTGAACATACCGCAGTTAGTAAATCTAGTTTCATCTAACCATAACACCTTTAATGGAAACTTTAACTACAGTTCGTTGAGATGTGCCAGCTTCTGCTACAATCTCACGAGTTGATGTAGATGGATTTTGATTTACCATTGCCAAAACATTTATTTCTACTGCTTCGTTAATTTGATTACGTTCATTTGGTGGTTTAGAAAAAGATCCGTATCTGCGTAAACTATCGTAAAGCCTTTTAAATTTACATAGAGCAGGTTGACGACGATTAAAATATCTATGAAAGTATTCCTCAGCTGCACGAACTAATTTTTTATGGCATATGATATCATATTCCACCATATTCAGTTTTTCTTCGTTTGAATATTCCATTTTATCACGGAAACTTGTCAATATCGACTGTCAGTTCAGCACTACTAATGGAATTAACCTCAAATGAGGAAACGTCAAAGTGAAAACAATCTTTTTCATGGCTACCTACGTTAAAAGTGAAAATAAGAGAAAAGTCGTTATTTTTATGAATAACTATGTCGAATATTATATCGTTGAAAAGCTCTAAAAATGTCCGATTTCTTGAGGTCATAGCCAACTATGGTTTTTTTTATAAAATCAATAACAATGGAGCTCGAGGGATTTGACTACATCGACAGAATTTCGTTTTTTCAACATATCTAGTAAGCCATGACTTTTTACAAAAATCTGAAAGTGTCATTAAATTGGGCCAGTAAAACTTCAAATCTTTCCCAATTTAACCATTGCTCTATCTACGCTAGTTTCCGAGATCCTCATACTGATCATCAAAAAAAAACTCACCCTGTATACTATACAATCGCTTTCATTTAATAAAATTAAAGCAGACTTTTTCAGCTTTCGTTTAGTATTGTGTTCTTCTTTGTGTAATATATAGTCCTATAAATGTTCGAATAAATAAAGACAAAAATTATATAAAGAAACGACAATTCGAGAAGTCAAAAAATTGTGAACATGCCTTGAACCTTGGTCAAAACATACAAATTCAAAATTCGATCATATTACACAATACAAAGCGAAAGCTGAGAGAGTCTGCTTTAATTTTATTAAATGAAAGCGATTGTATAGCTAGTACAGTAATCAAGGATGATAATACTGCTAATGTCCGTTTGAACAACCCTATATTGGAATAGTTCATAAGGTTTTTCTTAGGTTTACCCTTATGCATTTAATGAGATATATGGAACATCAATTTCTTTGGTCTCATTTTTGGCGAATGCAAATCTTATAACAAAGTCGTACCTGGGAGTCCCACATGAAATTATAAAGATAACTGTTTCAAATTCTTCAAATTTGAAAGAAGGTTTGTTTTTTCACATGATCTTTAGAATTTCTAGGTCTACCCTGTATATATCAAATTGGCAGTAAATTAAATTTCCTGAGTTACTTACATCAGTTTGATTGTCAAACATTATTGTCAAATTGCGATTTACTAAATTTGTCATTACAAATCCTTTTTTTTTATTTTCTTGTTCATTTTTGTTAATACCATTGAAAACGGGGTCTGATTTAGACCTTGAAACGTTTGGATACATACTTTCAAGTTTATGTGGTGTTATTCCCAAAAACAAGAGATGCCACTCTTATCGTTCAGAAAACAACCAATAAAATTTTATTTGTAGACATTGAGAACAAATTATTTAGTTAACTTGAAATATCTTACAAGAAAATAATTCATTTTTTAACGATAAAATGATTCAATAAATAAAGATAAATGATACATTCGATTAAAAGAATTTAATAGATATGTAGTAGAAGTCGTATATCTAGTAATTGCCAATATTGTTTTAGTTTATTACTAAAACTTATTCAACTTGCAGTTGTACAGATAACAAATAGTACCTTGTACATTCACATTTTTTTTAACCACCATGTAAAACTAGTAATCCACTCGAACCAAACTGAATAAGCGTATCCCACCTTATAAACAATTTATTTCTAAATTTTTTGAACGACTTTCTTTATATATAATTCTACTCCGCCCTATATTTTAACCATCATACGTATGTAACTTTCTGAGGGCTATCCTATAAATAATTTCGTTTTAAAATATTATTTATAATCACCCCTGTAAAGTTATTATTGCTTTCACCTTATATTGCACCTATTCTAAATATGCTGCCAATGGCCTACCAATTGTAGAATTTATGTTCTACATTTTTCAAATCAATCTGTATTAGTAGAGGTTGTTTGTCAAACTTCTGCTGTGTATAGAACTCATTAAAATAAGCCAAAAAATCCCGATTAACATATGCCCTCAAACGCATATCTTTTTTTCTGTATATGTCTTACATATTCATCTTGTTATCTGCCTGCATGACAGTGGTGATCAGTGTAAGTGCTATTCTCGTTTGAATTTTGTTAACTGTACGTAATAATATCAGAAAAATTGTTCATTTAACAGAAATGCACAAAATAACCATTTTACCAATGATTGTTTATCTGTATCTCAAGAAACAATTAGCAAAATAGAAAAGCAGTTTCGCGAGCTTGGTCACATAAGACAGAGAAAAAAAGTAGCTGTCAATACTGTAAGTGATAATATAAAATTTGATGTTATGCTGAGTTTAAAAAAAACACATAATTCTTTAACTTCGACAATCTTATATACTGATAAGTAAACCCAGAAGTTCCTGCCAATACAATATGGGTTCAGCAAGAAGGAGCACCGCCCCATTACGAAATCAATGTCCGGCAATACCTCAACCAAATTTTTCCAAATCGGTGGATTGGGAGGCGAGCATCGACAGAATGGTCAGCAAGATCTCCTGATTTGACGCCATTGGACTATTTTTGTTGGGATATACAAAAAGTTCTGTATGCAAAACTTTAACTTAGATTACCTAAAAAGACGAATCACGCTTGCGATTAGATCAGTCACGCCTGAGATGTTGAGTAACGTTAGAAAACATTCCTATACCAGATTAGCATGTTGCCAAGACGTTCGAGGCGAGCATTTTGAACATTTCCTACATTGACATTATGTTAATTTTTGTAATAAATCTCAAAACACTTAATATTTCCGAAACAATTGAAGAAATGTGTAGGTCATTGTACATGAATTATGCCTAGAATTTTCTGGAGACTCCAAAACATAAATCATATACAGGGACTTGCATTTAAAATAAGAAAGTTGGTATTGGCCACTGTCACATGACACAACCTATATAATTTTTTGTGTTGAAAAAAATGTGCATTCAACAATACAAATTGACATGTCTAAGCTTTTTTCCCAACATGCCCTCCTTTATTCGTTATCGAATTTATTCCATTTGGATGTTCCACACTGTATATTACAATTCAGTGTACTTACATAGATTTGGTTTCACACTTTCTCGCTATCTACATATTCAGCTCATGAGGATACGATATCAAATGTATGAGTTAGCTCTAATAGTAGTAGTAAACAATCAGTGTAACAGAATTACATAAATGCGAAAAACATCCCTATAAACACATTCAGTTTTGGTCACTTTAACGTTTATTGTTGTCATAGTTTATGTAAAAAAGTGACATTATAAATTAAGGGAAAATAGGGTTTTAGAGCATACATTTTATTGAATAAGTGCAACTAGATTATTTAAATAATATTTATACTCTGCTGCACGATAGGTTTATTTGCTGTCAGCAACAAAAATTTAAAATCTTGTACATTAGATTAAGGTTACATGTTCATAGACGACGCCACCTCACTTGTTTTTTCATTAATTTATCTTTAATTTATTATTTTAACCGAAATGCATCAATAAACATTACATATTTTGCACATCTACGGTTCAATGCACTTGTATATTCCCTCCTTTAAAAATAAGTCCACCAAAAAAGGGTAGTGCGTTTTTGTCTTCATGTATTACCATATAAGTTATAGCAGGTTAACCAATAACACTGTATAATTTGTGAACGCTAGTTGGCATCTGCATATCCATTTGTCATATGATTATGCTTTACAAGAGTGATGGTTCCTGGGAGGTAGGGGAATGAGGGTCGGTTGGGCGAAGAAGGGGGACCAGGAAGGGGCTAGTTAGGACCACGTAGTCCAATACCAAAATTTATGAAAATCGTCTTCAAGGTAATTGATGCGCCTCATACTCAAAACTCATCCTGTATATAAGCTGAGTGAAACATCAAAACTACGTCTAAAATTTATGTTTCTTTCATAGAAAGTGTTCGTTTTCAGTACACAAAAGCTTGTTTATAATCTTAGATTCGAATTGGATGAACACCTAATTTCAGAACACAAACCATATTTACATACGCTGCAAGATTACCACGAAAGTTCCAAATCCAGCCTCGTCAAAGACAAACGAAAAATCAATGTGAATTACGTCAGTACATAAATTTTGCTCTCCCAACTGAGTTACACTCACCGTACGGCTTCTATTAAATATTCTGTGTGACTTAGACGAAAACCCACGTTAATATTGAATTGTATATTCCCCAAAAAAATTCTTCTAGTTAACTGAATCAAAAGGATTTCACCCTTTCCGGCGTTAGATATTTAATCATCGAACGTTGTGTTATTACTCTTTGTACCCGCTGCTGCTGCTGCCGCCCGACCGACCGACCGTTCGACTGAAAGAGCAAATGTGTTTTGATCATTTTCCACTCGTTAGACTACCAGATGGGAGTAATCGAATTTATCTTTTGAAATGAGATAAACCCCTCACCGAAACAATCTAATGGAAAACCTTGTCTGGGATTGGTCATCCTGAATAACGTGTATTAATGGAACAGCGAGGAGAACTACGCCCGTAAGTCTGAGAGCTTGGTACTCTATCGAAATTACAAGTGGCGGGTGGGGGCAGCTTTTTAGGGTTGCTGAGGAGAAATGACTTTGTTAGCCCAGTCAAACAAAACACCTAATTTTTCAAATAAACAGAGACGTCAATCTATATACATAAACAAATTAAGTAACAAAGATTTTAAATCTGTACGTCCTAAGTCTCACACATTACACCACATTCCTCATCAATCTAGGACAAGGTGTGTTAAGGAGATGGGCCAACGACGCGTTTAAAAAAACGAACCCTAATTGTGGATGATACGGTAAATCACCAAAAGATGGCACACCGAATTAGGACATAAAGGGCGAGGGTTGATTGAAATTAGTATTATAAAGAAGTACGAAGTGAATAGTATAAAAAACGTCACAGGGAGATTTGAGAAATTATATCATATTGATTATTTCTTTGGTCAAATAACTCCTCAGAAGCCAAAAAACTGTCTAAAAGTTTATGTGTTGTGATGTGTATTGCTTAATTTAACAAATGTTTTTATATTATTTTACAAAATGTATTCATTTTGGTTATTAATAACACAATTTCCGTTTATTTTTAGTGTACGAAGTGAATAGTATAAAAAACGTCACAGGGAGATTTGAGAAATTATATCATATTGATTATTTCTTTGGTCAAATAACTCCTCAGAAGCCAAAAAACTGTCTAAAAGTTAATGAGTTGTGATGTTTATTGCTTAATTTAACAAATGTTTTTATATTATTTTACAAAATGTATTCATTTTGGTTATTAATAACACAATTTCCGTTTATTTTTAGTGTTCCGTATATAGAATATATGGATACCCTTATAATATCACTCTGGGTTTAACCCTATCTCACATCACAGTAATTTTCTCTTAAACTACTGGTGGGAAAAGGTTGAAATGTGGTATCAGTGTATAGTTTAGTGACCCGATGAGTATTACATATCGTAAGTGAAGAAATTTTGATTTCAGGGGTACTCTGGGGGGAAAAACTAGGAAAGAATTAAATGGAAAATATAAAATTAAAATTGTTTCTAACACATCATGTAATATATCAAATTAAAGGGCTCATTATGGCGAAAACAAATATATTTTTTGTGATAGTTTCCTCGATAATCCTAGATGTCGGTCTTACATCTCGCTTCTACAAACAAGTAACAAAATTCGATTTCAGATATAATTCATAGGACTTTATTTGTGTTCAAATTCGTAATTCTAAATTTAATATGACAACAATTCAACCGCTAATGGGCTACCCTACAGATTTATTTTTTCTAACCTGCCTGTATAGCTATAATTGCACTCAACTCTCTAACATTTATTAAAATTCTCATTATAATAATTCCGTCTCATTATATATTTTCACCACCCTGTATATGTATCTGCTCATGGACCACGCATAATATTTTTTAACATTTTTGAACCACCCGGTTAACCATTCTTTATATGCCACTGCCTATGAGCCACCGTATTTACTCTTTTTGTTTATGAAATTTTTAACTATCTTCTATAACTATAATTCTACTCCGACCTATATTTCAATCATCATATATATGGAACTCTTCGTGGACTACTCTATAAATCATTTATTTTTCTAACATTTTTTATCATCATCCTGTGTATCTATAATTCCTCTCACCCTATATTTCATATGCCCTATATACACAACTGCTTATGGGTTACGAAATGTTACATTTCCATTTCCGCCACCCTATATATGCATCTATGTATAATATTTTTTACACCACCCTGTATAACTGTAATTCTACTGCACCTTCTATTAAATGAACCCTGTAAATTCAAACGCTAATGGGCTACCCTATATAATTATTTTATTAGTTATAATTGCACTCTACTCTATATTTTAAACACCATATATATGCAAATGCTTATGTGCCACCCACGAAAAAATGATTTCTAACATATCTGGAATCGCCCTGTATAATTATAATATTACTTTACCACTAAACAATAACAACGCTGGCATGCCACTTCCAGAAGTACATGCTCTAAGTATATAACAGCATTGGTCCCTCTATATATAACTACTTAATTTTTTGAGTCTGGTGGCGGCGGCACATTAGTTGTTTGGCGTTGACCTTATGGACGTAAATAATGAATTTTTATTATATTTTATTTAATGAATGAACCAATATTATAAATTAATATTAACATTCTGCACTGAAGGTCTTCAGTAGCTACTAAACAAAACAAAAATAAGAAAATCGGTTGAGAGACAGGGGAGAAAATGGTACCTAATCGTTTTGTCTTTGCCTATTTATATATAGATTAACAAAAATATAAAAAATTTTTACCCATTCCCCCTATCTTAACATCGAAACTATAAGTCGTAAAATGTTGAAAAAAATGGGGCCAAATTATAGAAATAAACGAAAAATAAAAAAATATATTTTTTAATGCATCATGCAATACATGTAATGAAAGAGCTCATTATGAGGAATACAAATATATATTTTTCATATTTTAAAAATTAGTTGTTTACGAGATATTAACAAAAAGATATAAAAAATTCTCATTTATCCCTTTATTTCTGAAAATTTTGAAAATAATTAGGAGTACATGAAATTTATAAGAAAAAATAGTATAAAATCCCCATAGTAATTTTTGGGACACATTATAGAATTAAATTGAAAATAAAAATTCAATTTTCAAACGCATCGTTTAATATATAAAACAAAAATCTCATTATGTGAATTACAAATATATCATACTTTTAAATCATTTGTTTAAAAGATATTAACAGAAATATTGAACATCGACTTAATTCTCCTAGAAACGACACTATCTAAAATGTTGATAAATATAATTTATTTGTATTTTTAAATAATTTGTTTAACAGGTTTTATAATTTATTATTTAATACTTTACCCATTTCCCCCTTTATCTTCCAATCTACAGAGCCTCAAAATTCAGACGGTAGATTATAAAAGGCTTCCCTGAAAGTTTATTAGTAAAATAAAACACTAATGTTAATTTTGGGGGCCAAATTAGAAAACTAAATACATATGTATTTTTATAAAAATCAGGCGTATCATGAAGCAGATAAAATAAAAAGCCTGTATGTGGAAAATGAAAGTGTATATTTTTTATAAATTTAAGAGGCTTCCTTTAAAAGATATTAGGGTTAATATATGAAAATGCACTCATTCCCTGCTTCTTCTGAAACTGGAATGTTACAATCTTGAACGGGGTACGGAACCCCTAGTATGCGAGTCCAACTCGCACTTGACCATATTATTTTTTTTTATTCCTTAATCACTACAATTTATTCAAATAACGTTTCTTAACTTCCATAAACTTATGTCTCTTTCTTGCATAATCGAAACTATATACAAGTTTATGCTTATCAACCGAAGTCAGTTACCGAAAACCAAGTAAGTAAATGTGCGATTGATCAAATATAGATTTGTAAATACTAAGTTACTTATTATTTATATCCCAAATTACCGAGAGGATAATTGTAATTAATGGAAATACTTATTTTTCCAACATAAACTGAATTTTCAATTGTATTTGTTCGATTTTTTATTCATATAGCTATTGGGTTGGTGTTTTTAAAAGCGAACAGGATATTTGAGGGTGGTGTCATGTTTGGAATTAAACTCTTTTATATTTTTATATAAATTTATCTGTCATCGAAATCTAAACATGTTTGGGATTTCAATAATTTACATTCAAAATAGACATATTTTAGTCCATTGTTTTATTTTGTGAAAGCTTTTTTGTTCGTTTTTAAACAAGAAATTTAATATTATTGGTGAATTGATAGACCAAAAATTTGTTCGTTGAAAACGATGAATAGTTATAAAAAAATTGTATGAAGAATTAGGACAGAATACGACTTTTATTAAATGCAGTATTAGTAGGTTAAATTCGACAAAGTTAAAATCTATAGAACCAGATAACTAGAAATAATTGCATTGATAATCAAACCCTATTTATACAATTAGAAAAAAACATTGATTAGGCATAATCCCATAATTTTTAAAAATTTTATTGTATTGCATACACATAAAGTTTTGTAGGATACAAATCCTACATCATCTGATATTTTATGGAAACTGCCCAGACAGAATTTACAAAACGTATGAAGTTTTGGTTAATTAGATTAGTGAATATAAATTAGTGAACCTTAGGAAAGAAATCTCTCACAACAAATCGCATTTTAACTAAAAACTATCAAAGCAACTATGACCAGATTTTTTGAGATTTAACATTACAATGTACGCAAGACAAAATATTGTTTCGATACTAAATCTTCGAGATTTTTCTATCCATTGAACGCAAGACAATAAATTGTTTCTAGTCGAGAACCTTCATCAGTTGCGCTCCCCTCAACTGATTGAAATCTCGAATAATTATTTATGTATATAGTACATATAACTGAAATTTATTTATTTTATTGCGAAATGTATTCCGACATCCAGGAGTTTCAGGAAAATCTAGCTCACAGAGACTCCAAATCAGCACTCTCCGTTTCCCTGTGATTCCCAGGATAGAAATCACACGACAAAAATCGTAGGTTTGCTATAATCTGTCAAAAAAATCACGATACTAACTCTTCGATTTTTTTCATTACATTGATTTTTTTCGTGTGATTCCTAGGAATCACAGGAAATTGGCGTTACTCACAGTACGACTCGATTTGGAGTCTCTGTGAGCTAGATTTTTCTGAAACTCCTGGATGTCGGAATACACATCGCTGTAAAATAAATATTGTTTCTAGTTGAGAACTTACATCATCTGTTTTTTTTTTGTCGTACGTACAACTGAATTTAATATTTTCACGCAAAAGGGATAGAAGAGTTTTAGAAAAAACTAGCTCAGAGAGGCCCAAAATCGGGTATCGAGCTGTGTGTAAAACTGCTGTCCTGTGTTTACTGCTATATAAGAGTTTACTGTATGTATTCATGATTGGATTACTAATCTGTCGATTAACACTAATTTACAACTACTTGATGTGAATATAAATGTTTCCGTAAGATACTGAGGCTTCCGTTAGCCTATGAAAATTCTTATAATCTAGGTTAAATCAAAATACATATTTTTCTGATTTTCAAATTTGTTCTGAATTTTTTTTCGATTTTCATGCATTCTCTTGAAAAAATTACTGCCTAATATTTTTTAAACGTTTATTTAATTTTCAAATGCCTCGCATATTAACATTAAGTGTCCTTTTTATTCAGCTAATATAATTTGAGGTTCTATATTGTCATTTTGTTTCTAAATTTTAAGATAAGTAGTTTCAAGTATAACGGAGGGAACTGTACAAAAATTAATTGAATATTTTCCTAGGTAGATTAATACATATAAAAATAGAAGTATTAGTACTTTTCGTGGCGCCTTCTTTTATTTCATATATTATGTCACGCATTTAAACAATAAATATTTTTTATTTGAGTTTTTAAATTGCCCCTTAGCTGCCCCTAAATAATATCAGGATTTTCTCCGTGCCGTACTTTTTTGTCAGAACCTTCACATGTGTTAAGGATGCTGTCACTTATCCCAATGACACTTCATGACACACATTGTGCTGAGCTTCAGATTGAGTGCAAGCATTAACGAAATATAAAATTACACCGGCTTGCTCTTGCTCTACACCGTTTGAATTAGTAATATTTTTTATTAAGTAATAAATAATGTACCTATTCATAAATTGAAAAATTAAACATTGCAAACAATCATTTATATCTTGTTTATGTATAGTCATATAGTGTGTCTGGTCCGATGAACAAAATTGAGTTATATGAATCGCCAACTATCAACTCCAGCTCGTTTACGTGATATATGACAGCTGTGCCGGCAAGCGGCACAGACTCTGATACGTGCCTGTGTTGAATAAACTGTGCTACAACGCTGCAACTCACTAAATGGTACTGTGCTCTGCGATATCCGAAAGGGAGATTCGAGATTGAGTGCCAAAAAAGTGCACCATCTCGCTCGGCATTGTTTAACTCAAATTGTGTGCTCTGTTTTCACATTAACAATTTTTTTCAAAAATGTTTTTACCTTGAATTTGTGATCTAATCTTTTGTCTTTAATTAAATATATCCAATAACCTTAAATTTAAACGACTCGTGTTCTATAAAATTATTAATTCACTGAATACTAGGCTTAAGACAACCCATAATTAGAGTATATGTAAATGTTGCCTATATAAGGTATGTAGTCTAAAAGTAGAGTTTTCCTAATTCGGAATATAATTGATTGTAGACGTTTTTGTTTGTTTATAAGGTATAAAAAGCGAATGTATATGTTTTGTTAACTTAAACTGTGCCTGAAAAGAAAAATAAGACTAATATAAAACATTTAAAAAAATATATATAACCGACTTCTACCTATAACTAAAAAGCTAAAAATAATTATAACAAAATACAACTCTAGCAAATAAATAACACATTCAGTGTTGTTAGGTACCTACCCAGGAAGTAAAAAATGTAAACATTAAAAGGTGCTCATTCTGTACAAATTAGTTACCTACCAATCTAGTATATTTTGAAGCTGGTGCCAAGCAAATCTAAAATCCTTCATTGCGTACTTATCTACTAATTCATCAAACTTGATTGTTGCATTTAAAAAAATATATATAATATTTTTTTAAATGTTTTATTTTCATCTTTTTAGTATTTTTGAACTCAGGTAGTTTTCATTCTCTATTTTTTATTTTGTATGTATAACCTTAATAGACAGAACCAGGTAACATCGAAAGCCTCAACATTACACAATGATACTTTCTCATTTAAATTGACAGGTAAATCTTTACGAACAAAATGTACTAGTACGCGTTGACTTAATAAGCCCATGAATATATATATGCCTTATGGACTACGCCATGTAAGCTTTTTTCAACTTTTTTTGACAACACTGTATAAATATAGATAATTCCACTCCAACCTATGTACCAACCATCCTGTACATACGACTGCCCACGGACAAGCATAAATTTGTTAGCTGTATTCTGTAGGACGGAGTAGAATCCATCCCATATTTACGGAGTTAAATCCGTCCTATAGTTCAACTATAGTATATAACTCCTTGTGGGCTAGCCCATAAATTAGTTCATTTTTTATATTTTATATTATCGTCCGTTTTGACATCAATTCCTCTCCACATTTTATGCAACTTCTTATGGGCTATAAAAGAAATATTTTTTTAGTCACACAGTATAAATATTATTCAACTGCAGCATATATTTCAACCATCCTGTATATGATTTGCTTATGTCCACATCATATAACAGTTTTTTAATGACCCTATTTAATTTTAATTTCACATTTTTTCCAACATTTTTATACCACCAAACGTCCAGTCCACCCTATATTCCAACCATCCTGTATATACGGCTGCCTACGGACCACTATCATTCTAGTCCGTCCTATATTTCAATCTTCATATAAATGCAACTCCTTCTATCACTTTACTTTGTGATTTTGTTTGCTAGAACTAAACACCGTGTCTATAAACGTACAAAATAGCAGTTTAAAGTTTGACATGTGTTGTCACTGAATTTTCTATTAGGCCGGGAGAATGTGACAACCAAAAGCATCGTCTTCGCAAAATGGAAAAATTTGCATTTAAATAGGTGATTGCCTGGTATACAAACAAGACGAGCTTGGTACTCATTGATTTAAAGAGCCGAAAATACTATGCTTTACTACCTATATGCTTTAGACGTACATAGAAAATTTACAAATTTGCAATTAAAACTTCCAGTGCCTCAAATTACCGCACTATTTCTTTGGAATTAAAATATTTATGAGGAAATATCCTTTATGTCATTTCGATGAAATTTTTGATAAGAATTTTTGAATATTCGGTGATTTTCTGCAAAACTGCAAGTTGCACGTCGCAGAAAAGTATATGATATCACCTAAGGAGCTTCCTTAATAGATTAAATGTTAAGAAACTATACACATCCATAAGGAGTTATCGAAGAATCGACTAAAATATTAGGGATATTGGTCGATTTCCATGCCCGCATGTGTTCATTCACAAATTTTATCACTTTACCAATAGAATTCTTTTCCAAAGTTTGAAGTTTCACCAATCCGAATATATACTCTATTAAACAAGACCATATTCATTCAAAACGGTGCACCACAGGAGAAGAAATCAGGTAACATACATACAAAAAAAAAAGGAAAAAAATACGCGACGAATTGATAATCTCCTCCTTTTTGGAAGTCGGTTAAAAATTGAGTTATAATAATTGCCAATTGTCAACTCTTCTTTTACGCTATATGGGACAATTGCACCATAACACTGTACTGACACACTGAGCCGTGCGTGTGTTGAGGTGTCAGGACTCCAAAATCTGAGTGTTACCCAATACTAAGAAAAATGGGTCAATTTTCAGTAATATTTTTTATCAAATTATTTTTGTAAATATGTAAAAATATACATTTGTATCTGTCCTAACGAGCCCTTTTATTTGATATGTTACAGGAAGAGCTTGAAAAATTTTAATTTTTTATCTTCAATTTAATTTTACAATTTGCCCCCAAATGTGATAGTAGGACATTCGTTTAATTTTTCCTGTCAAGTCTAAGTGCGATAATCGTCTTCAAAATTTTAACTTAGTAGTTAGTTAAAATGCAATTTGTGTTCTGTAATTGTCAGAAAATACATTTACAGAAAAAGATTTACATGTAGAGTTTCTACAGAGGAAAACTGAACTGAAACAAGAAAGAGGATAGTAAAACATCCTAAAAGAGATATAAATAAGAGAAGAACAGAATAGATGTGTACATTAAAACTAGTTTCCTTAATTTGTGCGATAAAATAACCATTTAGAACGGGGTCTGAAACATTGAAAATAAATTAATGTTAATGACAAATTCAATAAAAATATCTTTCGAAACTATTATGTACAATACTGAATACAAATATTTTCAGAATGCTGTTGTCTAAACAAAAAAATAAGATCAGTTAGAAGGGGACTATTCAATTAACGTGTGGTAATTATTTCGTAATAGAGACCTTGAGCATCAGTATCTCATGTGCCGATATTGATGGCTCGGCTGTAATTTTCACTAAGTAGGTTATATGGTGATTTACCGATAATTACGTACCTGGATAATATATAGCTTCCTTTCTGACAGTGTAGTTTGCTTGCGGAATATGAAGTTCACAGGAAAATTCTTCGGGGGTTTCTAAAGATGGTATTTCAGCAACGGCTTTTATATCGAACAGTCCACCTCTTTCCATGACTTGTATCACTGAGTTGTTCACCTCGCTGAAATAGAAAAAAAGTATTTATACATATTGATAAATGAGATCGTAGGTTGTTACTATCACTCTCGTACTACTTTTGTTTCTTGAGTTCATGTTTGAGATTTAACTTACGTCAAACTTTTAGGCATAAACGAAAAACCAATTAAATAATCACTTTATAGGGTCAAATACAGCACTCGTAGTTGTATTTGTGACATGCTTAAAATCATCTAAATTTTAAATTTAGATGATTTTAAACATTTAAGTTCTTTGAATATATTCTGCTTCTTGGCCTTTTGTATTTGTGCTATCGTGCAATAAATTTAAAAAAATATCTATTTTAAGTGTCTTGTAAAAAATAGCATTGCTTTGTTTATAAAGATATATCATAATAAAGATTTTTAATTATTGGACTATCAACTTGTGTAAGAATATTTATGTGACATTAGAGATAATGCAGACAATATACCAAGACAGTACTGTACAACTTCACTGCCTTTTAGAAATCTTGCATTCCTCTGTAAATTATAAAAAATGTAATATTTACTATCCACACTATACAGTGTTAGATGTAAAAAAGTTATTTTATTGCAATATTAAACACCAAGACAGGTTATAACAGAATCTACTCGACCCCACCCAACACAGATCCATGGAGTAGGGAATACTGTTATAGAAATTTCGGTACTTCTAGCAGACCAGCACATAAGAAATAAAAACACTTGCTTTGATGAATTGCACGATAAAAGAAAATTAATATATCAACCACGTCATCAATGCAGAAATTAGCACATAACAGTATAAGAAAAGAATACGGCCAAGACTTCGTGGCGCCTATCAGTTTTCCATATATTAGAGATACAACTAACAGAATAGGAAGAATTCTACGCAGACTCTACATTCAGACCGCATGCAATCCATCAAACAACAATGCGTAAAAAGCTAGGGAACCTGAAAGACAAAACAGCATTAGGTAAACAAGGAATGTACAAAGTACCTTGTAGAGATTGCAAAAAATTATACGTCGGCCAGGCAAACAGACGAATATCTGCTCAGCGAGATGAACATAAATATTGTTACGAAATTTACCCAAAGCCGACCCTGTTTTATTTCAGTACGACAACAAACGCTTTAAGATAAAAAAACGATTCTCGAAAAGACTCGGCAGCGGAAGGAGTGATTATTATTTTTACTGGAGAATTCGAGGCTGGTGTTATAAAGGAAGCACGCCACGATGGCCAGTTCAGTTATACCGCGACGACTAGCGTATATGGGATTGTTATTGTATTTGAATCAGCTGTTTTAATGTAAATAAATTTCTAGAAAAGTGAAAGTGAATATTAGTTTTATAATTTTAAATTGAACCCACGGACTTTACAACATTTGGTGATCAGAAGTAAAGGATTAAGTGCAGTTAAAATCCTAATTTGATTTATGGAAACCCGTAGTATGGACAAAACGACCAAAAAAATAGTCAAGCAGGTTACAGAGGGACTGGACGAAAAAATTGCACAGATTCTAGAAAAACGTGACAAGAAGGAAAAACAACATTAAGAAGAAATTCAACAAAGGTTAGTAAAATCTTTTGATGAAAAACGTAAAATAGAATTAGAAAATCTTGTCACTACGTTGAAAAGTGAACAACAAAATCTTGTTTCCACGATGGAAGAAAAACAACAAAATCTAGTTTCCACGATGAAAAGTGAACAACAGAATTTAATTGAAGGATTATTCTCGAAATTTGAAGAAAAACGACAAAATGAATTTAAATTATTAGATGAACACAGACAAAATGAATTTAAATTATTTGAAGAAAAACAAGAACAAGTTGAATTAAAACGACAAAATGGATTTAAAATAACTGAAGAAAAAAGACAAATGCAATTTGAACAACTAATGCAAATAGTAAGACAAGTTAATGAAATAGTTAATGAAAGAATTCAAATAGTTGAGTCAGATATAAAAGAAATAAATGATGACATTAAGACCATAAAAAATACCGTGGACACTCTTGAAACAAAAGTAGATGACCTCGATTCCATCCAAAGCCAGGTAAAAGTTGAAATCAGTTCAATTCAAAACACAGTTCAAGACCAAATCAGTGCCATCCAAGATAAGGTAGAAACAGAAATTAAAAAAATTCAACAGGACTTACAGCGAGGAAAATACCAGAACACCGTGAGTACCGGAGGTTCCGTTAGTAAACCACCCACATTTGATGGCAGTTCATCTTGGCCCATGTATAAACGGCAATTTGAGGCCGTGGCTAGAGCTAATGGATGGGATAACCAAGAAAAATCTACTTCTCTGGTAATTTCGTTAAGAGGTCCGGCCCTAGAACTCCGTCAAAGCATTCCAGTCGATGAACAAGGCAATTTCGACAAGATCATCGCCATCCTAGACAAACGATACGACAATCAATCCTTGAGCCAGGTATACCAAGTCCAACTGAATGGAAAAACGCAAAAATCCGGTGAAAGCCTCCAAGAATTCGAAGCAGAGATTAGACGGTTAGTTCACTTGTCCTATCCAGACCTGCCAGAGGAAACGAAAGACCAGTTGGCCACACAGAGTTTCATAAACGGCATCAGAGATGTGGAAGTACAAAGAAATGTAAGACTGAGTGGCGTCAAGAAGAGCAATGAAGCTCTACTTCGGGCTTTGGAAGTAGAAGCCGTCATGAACATGTCCAAGCCGAGGGTCCGAGCAGTTTCCTTCAACCAGGAAGATTCAGAGTCACCATTTCAAGCGCTGCTTACTGGCCTGAACAAAATATTAGAACGGTCACAAAGAACTGGCACCAGAGGGGCATTTTACCGCTGCGGACGGACAGGACACTTCCAACGTGATTGTCGAGAGAGGCCACCTGAACGATCACCGACCAGGGGTAACCAACAGAACAGCCACATGTCCAGGGACCGTCAGCCAGTCAGCATAAGGGGGAGAATGCTGACTGACCCTCCACCAGCCCCCAAAACGTTATCCATCCGGGGATTTTGCCGAGATAGCGACAGCGTAGTCATCAGAGGCACCATCAATGGGCGAGCAGTTACCATCACTATCGACACCGGCGCCGCTGTATCCATTGCCAAGTCCAGGGTCTTGAGAGCATCAGAAATTCAGCCAGTTACCAATAATATCCAGCTCAGAACGGTCACCGGCGAGTCCATGTCAATACAGGGTGAGGCAGATGTCGTGGTACAGATAGGGGACAACATGATCCGGCATAGGGTCCTGGTAGCGAATATTGAGGACGATTTTATACTGGGAATGGACCTAATTAGCCAGCATGGATTTATGTTCGACCTGAGATATGATGTTCTTCGGTTCCTAAATGAGGAATTTGTATTGACACGGCCCGTCAACACATCAGTCACCCCCATAAAAATTGTTCAAAGTCTTCAGCTAGAATTCCCGGTCGAACGGAACAGATTATTCATGGGCAGCTAGACAGCAATCCTGGGAGCTGCGTTGGAATGGTGGAGCCCGTACACTCAGCTCATGACTACTTAGCTGGACGGGCTATAGTTAAAACCGGACGAGATATACCAATCAGAGTCCTGAATTTGTCCAACAACGACATCAGAATTGCCAATGGTCAAGAGATAGCTTGTTTCGAGCCAGTAGAGACCATCATCAATTGCGAAGAAGAATACCAGACGTCGGTGAAGGAGATAGGGCCCAGTAAAGAGTTCTTACAACAGTTTGCTGACCATTTGACACACTTGACACCAGAGAACCAGAAGAAAGCCAACCAATTTATCACAAAACACTGGCAAATTTTTAACAGTAAAAATGGAACAACCGATCGCACCAACATCATCCAGCATCGAATAGATACCGGAGAGGCTCAACCCATCAGAATACCACCTAGACGACTACCATTGGGGCAACAACAGGCAGTCGAGGAAAACATCGAGTCCATGTTACAAAATGGAGTTATTGAGCCATCCATCAGTCCATGGCCTGCTCCCGTCGTGCTAGTTAAAAAGAAGGATGGAACCACCCGATTTTGCGTGGATTACAGAAAACTGAATGATGTCACGAAGAAAGACAGCTATCCACTACCCCGAATCGATGACACTTTGACCACACTAGCAGGCTCCCGTTGGTTCTCCACACTAGACCTAAAAAGTGGATATTGGCAGGTTGGTCTACACGCAAACGACAGAGAGAAGACAGCGTTCTCCAACAGTAAAGGGCTGTTTCAATTCACGGTCATGCCCTTTGGGTTATGTAATGCACCCGCTACATTTGAGAGGCTAATGGAGTATGTACTGAGCCGGTTAACATGGAGAACGTGCTTAGTATACCTCGACGACATTCTAGTCATGGGTCAGACATTCGACGACCATCTGAAGAACCTGGACGAAGTATTCTCCAGAATTACTAATGCCAACCTGAGACCCAATCCGAAGAAGTGTTCCTTGTTCCAAAAAGAAGTAGAGTTTTTGGATCACGTAGTGTCCGAGTCAGGAATCCGCACCAACGAAGACAAGATAGAAGCCATCCGTGATTGGCCAGTTCCAAGAGACAAACATGAACTCCGAAGCTTCTTGGGCCTCTGTTCATACTACCGGCGTTTTGTTGAGGGATTTGCCACCATCGTCGCCACTCTACATCGGCAGACCACTGAGAAAGAGACCTTCCATTGGAATCAGGATTGCGAAACATCTTTCAGACTATGTTCCAGCCCAATCCCAGCCTTTCCTACACAGTCCGGCAAGTTCATCTTAGACACCGACGCCAGCAACACCGGTTCGGGGGCCGTCCTATCCCAGGTGCAAGATCGTGAAGACAGGGTGATCGAGTACTACAGCCGTGGATTCTCGAAACCAGAAAGAAACTATTGGGTCACCACAAAAGAACTTCTTGCAATGATATGGGCTGTAGACCATTTCAACAAATACCTCTATGGTCGCCATTTCTTAATCCGAACAGATCATGCCGCACTCAAATGGCTGCTGGACATGAAGACACCGGAAGGACAACTGGCCAGATGGATGGAGAAATTACAGCAAAACGACTTCAAGGTGGAACACCGTGACGGCCGGTTGCACAATAATACCGATGCCCTATCCAGAAAACCCTGTAGAGCGGAATGCAAGCATTTTCTGAAGACGGAACAGCGAGAGGGTATCTTCATCAGGCAGATCCGAGTGCAGGCCAATGAAGACTGGACAACGGAACAGTGCATCCAGGACCAAATGGCTGATCCAGACATCGAACCAATCTTGTCACTCAAAATGAGAGGGGCACCCAGGCCACGATGGGACGAGGTAGCTAGATACTCCGGCGTGCTGAACTCGTCATGGGCTCAGTGGGACTCTCTAAGAGTAGACAATGGAATGCTGAAGTGAGTTTGGGAAAGCGCTGATGGACGAGAAACTTAGTCCCAACTGGTAGTTCCGAAGAAAAAGGTACCAGCCATCCTGACCGAAGTACATGATGGAATTACCGGAGGCCAACTGGACATGAATAAAACCCTAGACAAAGTTCGCCAGCGGTACTACTGGGTGAATTACTTGGAAGACGTCGGAGCTTGGTGCCGCAAATGTGCCACCTGTGCCGCCAGTAAGAGCCCGAAGACCCGGACCAAGGACAGAATGCAGCAGTACAATGTGGGCGTCCCATTTGAGAGAATTGCCATCGATGTCGCCGGTCCGTTTCCCGAGTCTGAGAGGGGGAACAAATTCATTCTGGTCGCAATGGATTACTTCAGCAAATGGCCTGAGGCATATGCGATACCCAACCAAGAGGCAACCCCGGTAGCGACGGTGCTAGTAGAACAACTATTCAGCAGGTTTGGCGTCCCGATGGAATTACATTCAGACCAGGGGCGTAACTACGAATCGAATGTATTCCAGAAGGTCTGCACGATGTTGGGGATCAGGAAAACGAGAACAACACCATTACACCCACAGTCAGACGGAATGGTGGAAAGATTCAACAGGACCTTGGAACAACACCTATCCAAGGTCGTCAGCAATAACCAGCGTGATTGGGATGAGCATATTCCCCTATTCCTGTTGTCATATCGCTCTGCTGTACATAATAATACAGGTCTGACCCCAGCCAGGGTCCTATTCGGAAAGGAGCTGCGATTACCATGTGACTTGGCATTTGGCTCCCCCGAAGAACCTCCCCAAAACATCGACGATTATGCCGACCAGCTCCGACATAACATGCTGGCAATACACGAATTAGCCCGAACGCAGATGTTGGCCACCAGTGACCGGATGAAGACGCGATACGACCTCAAGGCCAATTCAGTTGGGTTCCAGGAGAGAGACAAAGTCTGGCTGTACAACCCCCAACGGAGCAAGGGTAAATCCCCAAAGCTTACACCCGCCTGGGATGGTCCATACGAAGTGGTCAAGAGGCTTAATGACGTCGTCTACCGGATCCGTCGAAACCCCAAGGCTAAATTGAAGGAGGGGATGTTTCTGATCGGGACGATCAGAATCAAAGGGGGGGCAGTGTTACGAAATTTACCCAAAGCCGACCCTGTTTCATTTCAGTACGACAACAAACGCTTTAAGATAAAAAAAAACAATTCTCGAAAAGACTCGGCAGGAGTGATGATGATTTTTACTGGAGAATTCGACGCTGGGGTTATTTATAAAGGAAGCACGCCACGATGGCCAGTTCAGTTATACCGCGACGACTAGCGTATATGGGATTGTTATTGCATTTGAATCAGCTGTTTTAATGTAAATAAAGTTCTAGAAAAGTGAAAGTGAATATTAGTTTTATAATTTTAAATTGGACCCACGGACTTTACAACAATATAAAGAACAAACAAACCACCTCGACATTAGTCAGTCATAAAACAGAAACAGGATATACAATATACGTCAGCAGCTGCAAAGAACTTGCCAATAACAAAAACTATAAAATAAACATCATGAAATAAGTAACTGAGAATGAAACCAGAGACACTCTAAATAAAAGAGACGAAGCGTTCAAATTGTCGCCTATTTGGAAAATAGTAATCCCATACACATATTTCAAAAATAAGATTTTGCGAATCAATGCACTTCATGTTGTAAACGATGTTCGCAAAAGTATAGAGTAATCTTCTTATGAGCACATTATGTTATGGGATTCAGTTGTCGAAAAACTGGCTGTAGGCAAATAGTTTAAACTCCAACAATACTTATAATTTAAAAAACATACAAAATAATAGTTAAAAAGTCAAATATAAGCAAATATCAATGTGAGATCAATTACATCTCATATATAAAGTGTTATAAACAATTGCTCTAATCATTTTTAGACGCTTATCTAGAGGCAAGAAGCAACGAAACAGGAAAATCGAGGACGTACTGTCAGAAGGAAAACACATTGCCTACAGATCCAACTTCCAAAATAGAACGAAAAACTCGACACAAGGATAAAATTGACGCCAAATCACAGCAAACCACCACATCTTTATGGACTGCCACTATAGTGTAGTACACTATAGTGTACCGGATATACTATCAACAAAAAAACTGACACCATCAAAACTCTAATACATAGAGCCAAAAATATCTGCAACACACCAAGTTCTCAAAGAAGAACAAGTGAAACTTAGAGAACACCTTTTGGCGAATGCATATCCGGAAACCATCATTAACAAAGCATTTAAGAACTGGACAAACCACTTAGGCAGGAAGAGTAACCCACAATAGCAACTCTATTATTACCATATACTAAAGGCTTGTCGGAGAGATTTAGCCGAATTGCACATAGATATGGATTTAGAATAATCTTCAAAAGCAGCAACACCTTGAGGAACATGATTATAAGAACGAGGGCAGACCCTCGAGCAATACCAAATAACTGTGTATACAGTATTGCTTGTGAATGTGTCAATCTTTACATTGGAGAGACAAGGCGACCGCTGGACACCTGGGTTAAGAAACACCCCGTAGATACTCAAAGGGCGGAATAACGATGTCTGGGCTAGCGATCGAAGACCATAAAATCGAATGGGACCAGGGCTAGGGTAATTTACAAAAAAGAGCATTGGTATAACCGAATATTTATAGAGCCAGCATATATAATCCGGCGATGCATGACTGGATGAAGGTATAAATACGACAGATAAAAGGAATTTCTCGTCAGTCACCTGATGACGATGGCACATACAAAAAACGTTGTGAGATTTCAAGACGATGGAAGTCCAAGGAAACGAGTTGTATTGTGTACCAGATTCAGATTAGCAACAAAATTAGTTTATCTTTTTAAACGAACTGAATCAACCTGTTGTTGTTTTTGCGAACTGCCGAATTCTAGAGAGGAAACAATGCAACAGTTTTTCATCTTTGTGTGAATGAAAAGAGCAAATATGATATAACTGTTATGTTTAAACGATTTAATTAACAGTGAAATTTGAAAACCTCAACCGTTCATTTTCTACAAGCAGCAAATGCAAATGACGTTTCCCTGTTATCGCCGTATACATATATGACCGTTTCTGTTTTGAATGTACACACAGTTCCAAACAGCTTCGAAATTGCCAATTACTCGACACCTTAATGCGTTGCAAAGGAACTTCAGAAAATCATTATCTGTAGCAGCAGATGCATAGTAAAATTGGCTTAGCCGACACCTTAATGTATTGCAAAGTAACTTCGGAAAATCATTATATCTAGTCGCAGATGCATACCGAAATTAGCCATTTCCGGAAATGGCCAGATTGCCGCCACATTATGAAATTTTGATTTGCTTCGAATGCTTCACTTTAGTGTACTTAACGGTCAGATGTATCGGTTGTCTATATTAGATTACAGACTGTCTCGGTAGATTCAAAGACTAGGACAAAATGAACTAAATGAAGTGTCTGTGTCTGTCCTACATGGAGCATATCGATTTTGTCCAACTCATTTATTATATTCTAAACATACAAGTGCATGTTTAGATGTTTGCCAGTTAATCACTTAACAGCTGAACGAATTTGGCACAGATATAGTATTTTGTCGTAATATAAACGGTGTCCAGTAGGTCGACGTCAAGCCGGAGCCAGGTGATAGGTCAAGTCATAGTATTTTTATCAGAATAAATAAAATACATAACAAGTTTTAAAAATTATATATATATATATATATATATATATATATATATATATATTAGTGAATTTAGGGCCGAAACGAATGCAGAGTTGACAACAATGCAACAACGGACAAAATTTAACAAATTGAAGCTCTAACAGAAGCCCAAAAACGAATTTTTCTCCAAATAACGGTCACAGTCTAACCTCACGGCAATTGGAAACGAATTAAACCGTTTATAACTTATCTTCGGTCCAATTGAACACTTCCTCGATTGGCGTGTTGGCTAAGGTATTCAATTACGCTATTGCTCCCTCTCACATACCAACAGAGAGCATAATATGTGGCGTAGAAACAGCAGTTTCAAAATTAGATGCGAACACCGCTGAAATAATTAGACAAGATGTGTCACATGTTCTAAGAAAGTCTAAACCACCCAAAAGGAACCTATCTATAGAAGAAAATGAGACCTTGAAACAACTTCGCCTCAACAAGGACATTGTCATTCTACCTAAAGGAAATGCGACTGTAATTTTAGATACAGCGGATTATTCAAACAAAATACAAACATTGCTACAAGATCCAGCATATAAACAAATTACTACTGACCCAACAACTTATTTGGAGAAAACAACCAAGGCCAAAATCCAAGCAAGTAGGATCGACAAAAATCTCCAACTCATTCCGCGTGAAAAGTCATCGAGATGTCCGGAATTCTATGGGTTGCCAAAAGCACATAAAGACGGTACACCTTTGAGGCCAATAGTAAGCTCAATTGGATCCCCAACACAATACCTAGCCAAATACCTAGCCCAACAACTTCAACCGTTTGCAGGGGAGGCAGACTCATATGTGAAAAATTCGACACATTTCATCGAAATACTTAGAAAAACGGTCTTACAACCAGAGTGTCTTCTTGTAAGTTTTGACTTAGTGTCCCTTTTCACCAACATCCCTATCGACGAAGCCTTGGATATCATAATAGAAAAATACAAACCACCTCAACACCTTGTAGACTTAACAAGGCACTGTCTGATGAACACCTATTTTGTTTACGAGAACCAACGATACAAACAAGTGGAAGGAGCTATAATGGGATCGCCACTCTCACCAGTTATAGCGAACCTTTTTATGGAGAACTTTGAGGAGTTGGCACTAAGAACAACAACTCTTAAACCCAGTTTATGGTTGCGATATGTGGATGATACATTTGTGATTTGGCCTCATGGGAGGGAAGACCTCAATACCTTTTTAGACCACCTTAATGGAATCCATCACACAATAAAATTTACCATGGAGGTTGAAGCCAACAATCAACTGCCGTTCCTTGACGTTCTCATAAATAGGAAGGAAGATGGAACCCTTGGCCATACAGTATATAGGAAAGCAACTCACACCAACAGATACCTTCATGTTAATTCTCATCACCACCCAGCCCAATTACAAGCCGTCGTCAAGACTTTAGTAACCAGATCACAAAGATTAGCTGACCAGGATAACATCAAACAGGAAATGGACAGTTTAAAAACAGGTCTGAGTCAAAACGGATTTATAGACCGAAATATACAAAGAGCCCTAAAGTCAAAACCGAGACAAACAGACGAGGAGCATGAGACACCAATGACCAAGGCTTATTTACCGTATGTCAAGGAGACCACGGACAGTATTGCAAGAATTCTACGGAGACACAATATCGATACTATTTTCAATACAGACAGAAAAATAAGCACGGTGTGTACGAGTGTACGAGATTCCATGTGCAGACTGTCATAAAACATATGTGTTGCAAACTAATAGAAGAATTCAAGCTAGACGTGATGAACACCAGAACGCTGTACGGAAGCAGGAAAAAACAACATCCATTGCGGAACACACCACCACGATGTCACACCGAATAGACTTTGAGAACACCAGAGTACTGGCAAATATATAACACCCGAAATCAAGCCTCGTAAGAGACGCAATTGAAATAGCGAAGAGGCCTCACAGTCTAAACGCACGCAATGAAATTCACAACTTATCGAATTGTTGGAAAATTCTATTAAACACCGTACCGGCCCGGACCCGTGCAATAACAACTCAACCCGAAATAACAAATCAGCAGGCGAGGCGTGCCCACTGAGCGCCCAGGGCCAATCACACGCAGCCGTTCACGGTGCCAACCAATAGGCGCCGAGCCGCGCCTAAATAACAGCGCGAGCGCTTCTGAAAATCTTAGTATTCGAGTAACTAGAAGCGAAAGCAGAAGGCTACGAGAATTATGCGAACCGACCTGAAGAGGGCAGATGTGACTATGCCGAAATGTCATCATTTTACCATCGATCCCGATATATATGTATATATATATATATATATATATATATATATATATATATATATATATATATATAGTTGATTATTCTGGTAGCTCCTATTTTGTTCTGGCAGCAGTATACGGGATGCGAGCATACAAGATGTTAATATATAGGGTATTCCTGTACAGGGTGAGTTTTTTTATGATCAGTATGGGGATCTCGGAAACTAGCGGCGATAGAGCAATTAGGAAAGATTTGCAGTTTTACTGGCCCAGTTTAATGACACTTTCGGATTTTTGTAAAGAGTCATGGCTTACTAGATATTTCGAAAAAACGAAATTCTGTCGATTTTGTCAAATTCCTCTAGCTCCTTTGTTTTTCATTATATAAAAAAAGTGTAAATATCAAAATTGAAGGGAATTGTGTCTCGAATATGATTGATATTGTATTGATACAATCGTCGTCATTCGAAGGAATTAACGCAGAGGCTTTTCTTTTTTTTTGTGTTTTTCTTCGTGAAGTATAGTGGAATTTTCAAATTGTATTTTATGGCTTATGTTCCAAACATGTTCACAAATTTTCGATTTCTCAAATTGTCGTTTCTATCGTTCGTTTAATGGTCTCGATGTTTCTCCAATATAAAATGTATTGCATTCGCAAGGATTCTTGTATATGCAGTTTTTTGAGTTCTGTGTTTTGTTGGTTGGTTTTGTTTTCGATATTAGTAATTTCAATCTATTTCTTGTTATGAATGCTGTTTTGACATTAAATGTGTTTTCCACTTATTTCAATTTTTCTGAGAGACCCTGTATATTTGTAAGTACAATGTGGTTGTCCTGAGTAATAGTGTTCGTAAGAGATGTTCTGGGTTGATTCAGATGGTTTGTTTTCTTTTCAAGTCTGTTTAATTCTTTGTTGATACATTTTGTAGGGTAATTGTTTCATGTAAAAACATTTTTTATATTTATTTTGCTTTGTTGAATATGTTATCTTTAGAACAGTTGGTCTTTGCTCTATCACTTAATAACAGCTTTCTTGATTGTATTCGTGTGAGTTGAATTGAAATTTAGAATCTGTTAGTATGAGTTGGTTTCCTATAAATGTCTGTTTCAAATGAAGATTCTGTTTTTAGTATTAATATGTCTAGGAAATGTAGTTTGTTATTTTGTTCCACTTCTAGGGTAAATTTAATAGAAGGTTCGTTGTTCTTTATGTAATTTAACAATTTATCTAATTCTGCAAGGTTGTGTTCCCAAATTACAAAAATATCGTCAACGTAACACCACCGAACTAAAGGTTTATTAGCTTTTGATAGAATCACTTGTTCAAATCTTTCCATAAATATGTTACTTAATGCCGGTGAGAGACAATAACCCATGGCCATGCCAAAATCTTGTTGGTAAAAGTCATAGTTTAATTGAAAGTATTTAATTTTGATGCAACATGTTAGTAGTTCCAATATTGTTTCAATTCATAACTGAGTTCGTTGACTTAATGAGGAGTCCCGTTATAGCAGTTCTAGAAGACAATTCTAGAAGACATTGTAACTGAATTTTAAAGTTGTATTTTCCTAGGTTTTCCCTTATGATTTTAATGGGATCACTGAATAACCAAAATTCTTTGATTGCATTTTTGGCAAATGCACTATAATATAACAAAGTCGTACCTAGTAGCACCACATAAAATTCTGAAGATCACTTCGTTCTAGTTCTTCCAATTTGAAAGGAACTATATTATTACCTGATCTTTAAAAGTTTCAGAGCTATCCTGTATATTATCAAATTAAATTCTCTTTGTTACGTCATAAATGAAATACTAATGTCAAACATTTTAATTTTAAGTTTTAGAATTGTAGGTTTTTTCATAGTTTCTTTGCCATTGACAACGGGGACTGACCTAGACCCCCGAAAGGTTTGTAAACCTATAAGAATTTAGTGAATTGTGGTGTCGATTCCCAAAAAGTGCTTAAACATTGACAAATTATGCCACAATTATCTTTCAGGAAACAAATGCAAGTTGATTCCTAAATGATTATCACCAGGGGCTGAAAGACCGTGCGTTTCAAAATGGATAAGACAACTATCTTTCAACACCGACTCCAACACGTTTCTTACGATACTATTTGCTTGCCTGCTACTTAGGCGGGTTCTAAAAGCATAGTTAAGTGAAGAGCGAAATAAAAAAGAGCCAAGACTTACGGAACTTCAGGACTTTCGGGAACAGTCATTGTGATGTAGTTACAGCTTCGAGAGCGAGAACTTCTATCAAATATCATTCGTAAGTTATTTCGATTGTGTATCACCAGATCCCCGACAACCCGTCAGACATTGAAGTTGTTTGCAAGTTTAATTGTAAATCGATCGTCGTCGCCCAAAACTTCATATTCCACCACACTTAATTTCCTGAATGGGTAGGAATTATTAGCGAGATGCTGATTGTTAAGCAAGAGCAAACAACTCGTTTTATAGAGACGTTAAAATTCAATTTGTTCTCTGCTTAGATTGCTGTCTAATTTCGCTATTTCGGGATAGCAAAATGTAAGAGGGCCGTGAATGTATTAGTTAGTTAACGCTTGTTTCGGTTCATACTTTAGCTTTAGCCTCCATATTGGTGGAGAGTCCGATTGTCAATTTTTTATTATGTTCGTATACATGCCCCTGAAGTATGATACAATTTTCAGCTGTATTCATTGTTCACTTTTTCTGTGGCAGCTGCTAATGTTAGACGTGTTTTTATGAGCTCGGCGAGTTTCGGTTATTAAAAATAATTTGGTCAAGTGCGAGTTGGACTCGCATACTAAGGGTTCCGTACCACCTTCAAAATTCTAATATTCCAGTTTCAGACAATCAGGGAATGAGTGCATTTTCTTATATTTGCCCTAATATCTTTTAAAGGAAGCGTTTTAAATTTATAAAAAATATACACTTTAATTTTCCTCACATAAACTTTTTATTTTATCTGCTGCAGGATTCGCTTGATTTTTATCAGAATACATGTGCATTTAATTTTCTAATTTTGCCCCCAAAAATTAATATTAGAGTTTCATTTTACTAATAAACTTTCAGGAAGCCTTTTATAATCTACTTAATGAATTTTGAGGCTTTGTATATTGGAAGATAAAGGGCAAAATAGGTCAATTTTTATATTATAAATTGTTAAATCTGTTATTCAAATTATTTAAAAATACAAATAAAATATATTTTTCAAAATTTAAATAGTGTAGTTTCTAGTAGTAATTAAGTCGATGTTTAATATTTTTGTTAATATCTTTTAAACAAATGATTTAAAAATATGATATATTTGTAACTCACATAATGAGCCTTTTATCTGATATATTACCTGATGGGTTTGAAAATTTAAAATTACTATGGGGGTTTTCTAATTATTTTCCTTATAATTTCAAGTGAGCCCCAGTATCCCTAATTATTTTCAAAATTTTTGGTAGTATGGTTTCGGAAATAAAGCGAGAAGTGAAATTTTTAAATATCTTTATGTTAATATCTTGTAAAGAATTAATTTCAAAATTATAAAAAATATATATTTGTATTCCTCATAATGAGCTCTTTTGTTTGATGTATTGCATGATGCGCTAAAAAATATTTTTTTTATTTTCCGTTTAATTTTACAATTTGCCCCCCAATATAAATATTAGGGATTTATTCGTATTTTTCCTGTGAACGAAAAAAAATAGGTCTTATTATTTGGGGAATAACGGGGGGAATGGTAATTTTTTAAAAATATTTTTTAATATATTTTAAAATATTCATTTTAAAAAAATTAAAAAAATATATTTATATTCGTCGTAATAAACTTACATGATCCATTAGAAACATATATACTTTTTTATTTTCAATTTAATTCTATAATTTGCCCCCCAAAATGAATATTAGGGGTTTCTTCTTATTTTTCCAGTAAAGTTCAGGTGAGAGGCTATATGTCTATTTTTTTTCAAATTTTTCCAGCTTATGGTTTTGGAGATAAGGGGGGGAGGGGGAATGGGTCAAATTTTTTATATTTTTGTTAATATTTTTTAATTAATTTACTTTAAAAATATGAAAAAAATATATTTGTTTTCGTCATAATGAGCCCTTTCATTTGATATATAACATGATGGGTTAGAAACAATTTTTATTTTATATTTTCCATTTAATTCTGTAATTTGCCCCCCAAAATTAAAAGTAGTGGTTTCTCCTTATTTTTCCAGTAAACTTCAGGTCAGAACCTATACATTTAATTTTTTTCAAAACTTTACGTTTTATAATTTCGGAGATAAGGTGGGGGGAATGGGTAAATTTTGGTATATTTTATCTTTTTAATTATTTTTTTTAATAATAAATAATATAATATTAAATTTAATTATTATTAATTAATAACAATAAAAAATATATTTGTGTTCCCCAGAATGGGACCTTTCATTTGATATATTACATGATGCGTTTGAAAAAAAAATTATTTTTAAATTTTAATGAATTATTTCTCTTTATTTTTCCTAAAAAGTTGGCACAACTATCTATATTTCCTATTTTTTTCAAAATTTTAGGCTCAGTGGTTTCGGAGATTAGGTGGGGGTGGAGAACGGTCGATTTCTTTAGTTTTTCCCCCCAGCAGTACCCCTAAAATCAAAATTTCTTCTTTTACGATATGCACTCCTGATCGTGTCACCAAACTATACATTGATGCTAAATTTCAACCTCTTCCGTCCAGTAGTTTAGGAGAAAATTGCTGTGATGTGACAGAGGCAGAAATCCGGAGTAATATAATAAGGGTATCCGTATATTGTATATACGGAACCCTAAAAATGAATCAAAGGATTTGTATTAAGTTTTGCGTAAAAAATTAAATAAAGTGTAACAAAGTATGGGAAATGTCAACAAAGGCCTATAGTGAGGCTGCTATGAAAAAAACAAAGTGTTTACGAGTGGTATAAGCGTTTCTAAGAGGGCCGTGAAGATGTTGAAGATGATGAACGCCCCGGACGCCCCAACACATTATTAACCGATGAAAACATGAAAAAAAAAATTAAAGAATGATTATAAACGATCGCCAGATCACAATAAGAGAAGTCGCTGATGAAGTTGATATACATTGGCTCATGCCATGACATTTTTGGGAACGTTTTGGGTATGAAACGCGTGGCAGCAAAATTTGTCACAAAATTGTTGAATTTTGAACAAAAACAGCGGCGTATGGAAGTTGCTCAGAAGTTAACGTCGACTCAGATTTGCTCAAAAGAGTAATAACAGGTGACGAAACATGGGTTTACGGATATGACGTCGAAACAAAAGCTCAATCGTCCCAATGGAGGCATTCTTGCTCTCCAAGACCGAAAAAGGCTCGGTAAATGCGGTCGAAAGTCAATGTTATGCTTACTGTGTTGTTTGATTTGTCATAGTGGATCATGAATTCTTGCCACAAAGTCAAACGATCAATAGAGAGTACTATCTACAAACTCAACGCCGTTAGCGTGAAGTAGTGCGAAGAAACCGTCCAGAATTGTGGCAAAATAGTTCATGGTTTTTCCATCACGATAATGCATCTGCTCACACATCGTTGTTTGTTCGTAAATTTTTGGCAATACTATAACACCTCCATATTTGCTTTGTGACTTTTCCTGTTTCCAAAAATTAAAAAAACTTAAAGGGGCGTCGTTTCACAAGCATATATGACATAAAAAAATGTATCGCTGCAAGAGCTGGCATAGGTGCATAATATCTAGTAGTAACTACTTTGAAGGGAACAACACCGTTGTAGATGAATAATTAAATATGTTTTTTCAAAAAACGAAAATTCCGGGTAGTTGCCGCCATTTTCTGTTATGTTCGTTCATAACTACAGATTTATCAATGAAGCTTACAGGAAATGGCGATAACATGCATGTTGTGTACCGTAAGAGAAATTAATCATAATGGGGATTGTGTTTTTGAAATTGATGTTACTTATCCGTTTTGAAAAGCTGACGATTGCTACTATTGCTTGGTGTACAAAGAAGCAACAATTATTAGCGCAAAATTGTTACCTAAGAAGTGAAGAGTCATGCAATGGCGGTTTAGCCAATGTGAGTAGGCTCCAAATAAAGAAACGTCCGATGCAACCCCAGGCAGGAGTCTCTTATTTATCTCGACACTGATGATATTCTATAAACAAATTCTCACTTATGCGTCACTTTCTGTTAGAAACAATAGAAACCACCATAGCCGGGCTTATTTTCAGGCTAATGAACAATTTGTTCCGGTTGTTGAGGACCATAGCCATCGGCGCCTTTTTTGTTCCTCCCTTCTCTGTCCTGGTTGTTCTGATCATCCTGGTGACCTTGATGGGTTGGATGTTCTTCTCCTGAAGTTCTCTTCTATTGTGATGAACATCGGAATGCCCTTTATCACCATTCTGGCCATCTACTCTTCTTCCAGCGCACATGTGAGGTACGGTATCTCGCGTCTTCAAATTCTTGTAGTTGTTCGAAAATACCACAAGAGAACACTTATTTATGTATTTGATACATATCGGTGAATTTGTAGACCCGACATGCTGTTAACCCGTAAGTCCTAGGTTAGAATGCCACAAAATATTTAGGTTAACTTCATCTGTCAGAGAATGTGAATACTCTCTTTGTACACAAAAGAATGACACCTCGAAGGGTGTACTCAATATGACTAATAGGTAAAGTTATCCTGAACATTTTGTCGTGACATTCTAACCTAGGATAACAGTAATTACATGGAACGGCTCCTGATGCTCTACCTCTGTGTGCTAGTATCCCCGAAAATCCTAGATCTCGGTCTTTACATCTCGCGTCAACAAACATGAGATAATCTAGATATGATATCGGCAAAAAGTACTCAATGGGTAAAAGTATAGTATACAATGTATCAAGGCAAGGGTATCATTTACCTAGTAAAACAATAATTTATTCAAATTATTTATTTTCGCCTGTTTTATATTCTTCCAGATATCGCACCTACAAGCAAACAAAGTCAAAAACCCAACTTTGTCGCTTTGTATATTATAATAGACAAATTAAACGACTTTTGTTAATTTTTAACTGTTCAAGTGTAGTCAATAAATTATGTTTTACCTTCTAGTGATCTCATAATTCCTCGAAACGAAAATCAAAACGATTTTATCAAACGATGAATTTAACTTACTAAGAGGCAATCAAAAATTATTTCAAGCCATTAACTCAAGTTTATCCAACATTTTGAACATAATTCTTATTACACTTGAAGTATTTTTAATTAAATGTGTCATTTGTAACTGCGAAGCGTATTTAGAGAGCAACTTCGAGTAATCTAATTTTCGCATTATTACCCATTATCATAAACTAGACCTTACATTCATCATAAACACAATGAGCCCCTCGAGAAATTCCTTCTGCTAATCCGGCACCATCCAGATTGTAAAACAGCGTAAATAAGTTAACTCCCTTATGCGAGAGAGTCGCATTAAGATGTTTCAAATTGAAACGAATGAGTCTACAGTTAATAAAACTTCGGATGATAGCTGCCGACAGTAAATATTCCATGAAATGATAGTCTTCACTTTTCCGATTAAATTCGATCGTCCATGTGTACGGGGATCAAACAGAAACATTATTATTATTATTACATATAAGTAAGGGCAAAGGGACAAGTCCCTGTTGTGCCCAAATACAGAGAAATTACAATAATTGACCTACTAGTATATAGGTACATACAAAATAAAAAAAATTAATACAATTACAAAAAAAAACAATAAGTAAACAATAATATTTACTTTAATAAAAAATAATCTAGTCTTGAAAATGTTTATAGAAGATGCAGAGACAACATTAGCATTTAGATTATTCCAGCTGTCAAAAACTCTGTTCGGTAAGAAATTTTGTCTCGATCTGATGGAAAAGTTTTCTTTTTTGAGCTTGAACTAATAACCTCTGAGGCGTTCGTCCTGATTTACGGTAAACATTAGGTCGAGATTTCCGAAATTGAACTTCAATATTTTAAATGTGATAATCAGGTTTTCACGATGTCGCCAAAGTTCAAAGGATGTTAGGTTGGCTATAATAAGTCTTTCTTCATAGGAAGGTTCTCTCGATCCCCAGGGAGTGGCTTTTCTCTGAACATTTTCCAGCAGGGTTTTGTCACGAACTAAGTCAGGATACCACGTTGGTCCAGCGTACTCAAGAATTGGTCTCACATAAATAGTGTAAAGTTTACAAAATGACTGAAAGGAGACTCTTACAGCATGGTTTTGTCACGAACTAAGTCAGGATACCACGTTGGTCCAGCGTACTCAAGAATTGGTCTCACATAAATAGTGTAAAGTTTACAAAATGACTGAAAGGAGACTCTTGAAAAACATCTCCGAATGAGATACAGTTTCGAGTTCGCACGCCTTGACGTAATATGATCCGGCCACGTTAGGCTACTGTTAACGATCACTCCGAGGTCATTGTGGGAAAACACAGAACTTAATGGTTGGCCGTTAATGAAATACGGTACCAGCGGAGTATTTTTACCTATTCGAAGCACTACACATTTTTCAACATTTAAAGGAAGCAACCATTGGGAACACCAAGTTAAGATAGAATCTAAGTCTTCCTGGAGCGTTAGTTGATTTGTGTTTGAATTGGCATATATTTTTGTATCATAGCCTAGAAAGATATGTTGCTTCTAACATAGTAAGAAGTATCACTGGTGTAGGCCGTGAATAGCAAAGGAGCTAAGACAGATCCCTGTGGTACTCCACTTTCTACTAACCTGCTCTTTGAGAAAGCTTCGCCAACAATAACTTTGTAATGTCTATCCTTCAGGAAATCATCAGTCCAACCAAATAAAGTACCGCGAACGCCAAGATGTTCTAATTTATATAAAAGTCTACGTTTAGGAACACGATCAAACGCTTTAGAGAAATCTAAATAAACAACGTCAACGGGCTGTATTTTTATAATATTTAGTGCTAATAAGGCGATCCTTTGACTGTTTTGTTTTAAACATGATGAATTTCACTTCACAGTGAGAATATGTTTGATAATTGAATATAGTTGAATATTGTGTATATGCAATTAACATGTAAGAGGAGTATTAGTAAAATAAGGTTCCCATGATTGTTTTAAATAGACAGCTATATATTTTTACTTAGTGTTATACATCAATTTAAAATTTAAAATTTACGCTATTTTTCCACATAATCGCCGTTTTGCAAACGATGCTCCAACTTTTCAATCCCCATCTTGTTGAATTCTGCCGCCAATCCTTTGAGGAATCGAATAACCTATTCCTTGATTTCATCACCGGTACTGAAGCGTAGGCCATCCAAGTGTTCCTTTAATTTTGGGAATAAGTGATAATCACTTGGGGCTAGGTCCGGGCTGTAGGGGGGATGGGGCACAATAGTCTAGCCAAAATTTGTCAGCAGTTCTTGAGTTTGACGTGAGACATGAGGTCGAGCGTTGACATGGAGAAGCCCCACACTATTGGACAATCTTCCTTTCCAGCGGTTCTGGATCGTGCGTGTCAGTTTTCTTAATGTGTCGCAATATCTGTCAGAGTTTACTGTTGTTCAATGAGGCAAAAAGTCGATCAAAAGCACGAATTTCACATCTGGCGATAACAGCGATAGGGAGCTCCATCTTCGAAGGCAGCAAGGCCGCCATTGTTAGAAGTGGCCAGGTGCGAGTGGTATGGATATAGAGACGGGCAGCTGATGAGTAAAACAGTGTTGCCGATTTCTCTTATTTTACTAATACCCCATACCCCTCGTATTGAACAGATTCTTTGTGACGAATAGGATTATTTTTGTAGCTTTTACTCTGAGGATAGGGTAAATTTTTGAACTAATGTTGTAATACTTTATAATACTATGGTTTATAGAACCTACCCTCAAATTAATGGCTTTGTTGCGCATGCGCAAAGAACTTTCTATCTGGCGGCAACGGAGAGTTTCGCTTCTGGGTTTGATTATTCTGTGGTTAGGGCATCAGATAGTGCTACATCATGATCAACATAGTTTTTTTTGTCTAATTCCGAGTTAAGCTTTATGTACTTACTTTGCTGGCTTGACAGACATTTCAAATTGATTAAACTTCCCAACCATTCTTGTTCAACAAAACACTACAATATTTCTAATATATATTAAACTGGATAGAGAGTTTTAACTTCTAATGGTTTTCTGCTACGTCAGCATTTTTCAATTCTCAACATATGCCATTTCTATTTCATTCAACTCCGTCCCTCGGAATTGGATATTGAGCCATTCCAACAATGCTTCGACCAGACATTATGTACTCTATAGAGGCTAATAGACATTGAACGGAAACGTCATTCCGAAGAAGTTGCAATATCAGGATAGAGCAATAATATTTTGATGAAATAATAATAAATCGTCTGAGGAATCCTCAGTAGAATCGCCCGTAATGAAAACTACTTTCCGCCGATTGAAATCCTTTATGCTCGAGTTGCAATTCAGTTATTCGATATCACGGAGCGGCTCTAATTTGTTGGATTAACGCGGATCCCGAGTCTCGAAGTGCATGTTGCTCTATTAACGGGAGGTAATAGTCTGTGCTTTCGAGAGGATGTATTGAATGATATCAATTAAATAATTCACTGTCAATGCAGCACGAGATGTTTCACGGTATTATTCTAGGGATAAATCAACCATAGTTGTAAAATTTACGGTAGTTGTAGCTGACATGATTTATTTAAGTAATTTTAATTCTTGATGTTAATTTGGGCACATTAGTTCACAAATCTACCTCGTTTTACTCAGTTAAGAATGTACTAAATTCTCACAAATTTAAACTATAAATTAATGATTAGAAAATAAGCCCTCTCCGTGATTTGGAAAAAGGAAATTCCATCAAAAGCATAAAGTGGACAAAAGTCCAGCAGTCTGTCCTCCGCAAAAAGTTGTGAGATCCTATGTACAACAAGATCATCAGTTATTTTGTTTAGTGTCTAGGGATGCCCTTATTTCAGTTTGTCGTAAATACTTTTCAAGTAAGTTACCTACCAACATTTATACAGATCCTATCAATATTAAATATGCTTATTTCTAGAAATACCTGATATTTAAAAAACAACCGACTTTAGCTAACTAAAAATTCTATAATTGTAAGTCTAATTCACTCTATATTGAATCCAAACTGTATATGCCTCTGTGTACTGATCATCCCTATATAACTTATTTGTGTATCATTTTCTCAATCACCCTGTACAACTATAATTCAAGTCCACACAATATTGCTTCGGCCCAGAAATTTTTAAACCCTGATAAGTATAAATTCTCTCCAAACTTTTGACAGTTTCTATTTTTCTATTGTATAAATTATTCCTATATACCTATAATTTAACTTCACCCCATATGTCAACTATTCTATTTATGCAACTCCCCATGGTCTACCATATATAAGAAAATTCGCATTTTTGAACGAACACATTGTATGACTATAATTTTACTCTACCATTTATTTCAACCACACGGTATATGCAATTGCTTCTAAAATTTATTATACCTGTCCTATAATTAACAAATAAACATAAGAAATTTTTCATACACCCTCAATAACAACAATTTTACACCACCCTTACTTCAAACACCTGGTTAAAGCAACTACTTATGTTCCACACTATATAACTGTTTTAAACCACCCTGTATAACTGTAATTATCCTGCACCGTATATTTCAACCATGTTGTATATTCAACTGTTTCTAAAATTTTTGGAAGCCTTCCGTATCCACTCTGTATAACTATAGTTTTGCTCCATTCTTATTTCGACCACCTTGTAGACGCAACTACTTATGAGCCACACAATAAAATATTTTTTGAACCACTCTGTATAACTAATTCAATTCCACCTTATATTTCAACCATCCTATGTATGCAACTGCTTATGTACTAGCTAATATCATATGCACGTATGCACACACCTACAACCGTATACCGTATAGAAAAGATCAAAATAAAAACCATTATAAACCCCCTGTATAATAGACTTTCCTAGCATATCTTGATATTTATGATGAACATTGGACATTTACATTGATGTTTACCGTTTTGTGCATATATTTTTCCGATTTTCAGAAAAATGGTATGTTTTACGTTATAGAATCAAGCTAGAACATATATTTGTACTCGTAGAATACAGCTTAAAATATTCAAATTACTTGAGCCGTTTTAGAGAAAACAGTGAAAATTCATTGAAATTCAGTTACTTTCACATAATAGACAATTGTATAGTACCATTCTGTAATGTCCCTTATTATAAAGCAGTTTAAGTAATCAAAATTGTCCAAGCCATTTTTGAATAATTACTGGCCATACATATAAAATAATATTAATCTTAAGCCACCTGTTTTTTCTTTTTGTTAAGCAAGATTGTGCTACAGGAATGCAAACTTGCCAATAAGTACTATAGCTATCTCTCCTCTAGGCAGAGAGCCATGTCCTCGTTGCAGAAGGACAGATAACAGCGATTTAAAAATAGTCCCATTGTGTGCAAGGATTATAATACTCATCAATGCTGATAAAGTTTAAGAATTTCGATGTCCAAGATTTTCTTAATGACACATACGATTTTCATTGGATTGTACGCAGAGGTCTTGTTAGTTGACCACCTCGTTTGCCTGATACAAATCCTTTGGATTTTTTCTGGGTACATTGGCAGAATATTATTATTTTCTCTAGTTGTTAATTTAATAGAACTGTGTTGTTTATTAAAAGTTTCAAGTAATGAATGAATTTCCAATTTTCTTGAAATCTATGAATCAAGTTTGATGAAGTAGATAAGTACTCAATGCAGGATTTTAGGTGGGCTTGGCACCGACTTCAAAAATATACGAGATTAGTAGGTAATTAATTTGTACAGAATGAGCTCCTTTTAATGTTTATATTTTTTACTTTGTGTGTAGGTACCTAACAATATTGATATTTATTGCCTAACTTTTTAGTTATACTTAGAAGTCGGTTATATATTTTTTAAATGTTTTATTTGCAACTTTTTTAGTTTTTTTGAACTCGGGTAGTTTTTAAACTTTATTCTTGATATCTTATTTTGTATGTATAAGCTTAATAAACAATGACCGGGTAACATCAAAAGTCCCAACATTACAGAATTATACATTTTCATTTAAATTGACACGTATATGTTTACGAACAAAATGAATTGCTACGATTTGACATAATAAGCCAAAAATATGTTCAACTAACTGACCCGACAGACGTTGTCTTGTCCAAACGTTTTATAAAGATTGGAATTATTTGGACCGTTTTCATGACATTATATGAAAGAAATCATTAAATTACCTGAGGCCATCACGCGTACAGTTAACACAACTTAACCCCCTAATACGGTGTAAATATATCTGTATTCTTTAAGCTATAATATGATAAATATAAAGTTAAAACTGTGTTAATTAATAGTAAAAACTAAAATTTTAGAAACAGACATTTCCTCTGTAAACTAATTGTTTCGAAGACGAAATGAAACGTTATTGTAAATTTTTTAACCACCCGGGATAACAGTTATTCTTCTACGCCTTATATTTCACTATCACATATTCATGGACCACACTTTATAACATTTTTGGATCATCAAACGTCCAGTCCACCCTATATTCCAACCATATTGTACATTCGGCTGCCTATGGGCCACTATAAAATCACTCCAGGTTAAAACTTTTATTATTACGAGTGAATGCTCTTAACTTACCGTGATGAACAAGCACTTCTGAAAACGTTTAATGTATAATTGAATCGACCGTGAAATTTACATTAAGAAATGATAAATTAGTTATTTTATATAAGGCAATACTTCCGACCGATGCATCTGTGATATTGTTATTGCTTTAATAATTTTACTTTGTGGTTTTGTTTGCTATAACTAAACTCCCTGTGTATAATCGCACCAAATATTTAGAGCCTGACATGTGTTGGCACTGAATTTTATATTAGGCCGGGAGTAGTTGAAATCAAAAGCCAAAGTTTTATTTGCCTGTTATACAAACAAAAGGAGCTTGGTACTCATTGCTTTCAGGAGCTATAGTACGTACGAATATATGCTTGGCATTTATATAGAAAATTTTCAAATTCGCCATTAAAACTTCCAGTGCTTGCAAGAATATTGCATTTTTCAGCGATTTTCTGCAAAAATGTACGTTGCAAGTCGCATAAAAGTATATGAGACCACCTAGGGATCTTCCTTAACAGATTACATTTACTACAAAAAACTAAACACATCGATAGAGGGTTTGGGAAAAATCGTAGGTAAATTGGTCTATTTCCATGCACGCATGTGTTCATTTACAAATTTCTTAACCTCACCAATAGAATTCTTTTTCCAAATTTCAAGTTTTACCAATCCGGATATCTATACTATAATAAAATTGTAAGTTTGTTTGTTTGTTTGTTCGGGCATCACGTAAGAACTACTCAACCGATTTTGCTTAATATTTTTTTGTTGCAAAGCCTATAGTTTGATTTAAAATCTGGTAGATATTTTATCTCCCTAAATTAACAGAAACGGTAGATATAGCGAAAAAACTTCTACCATGTTAGATAACATAATTACTCTATTGGTTCCACCGCAAGCACCAAATATTAGATACTTGAATCACCTTAGCTTTTATTCAAAATTCGGAATATGCCAATGTAACATGTTGGATTTGGAAAAAATCAAATGTTAAATCAACCATAATTTTACAGGGTGTTCTATATATAGGAGTTAGTCCGGAGTAGAATGATTTAAAAAATCTAAAAAAAGTTATATTCGGGGTACTATAAGCAGCTGCATATATACAATGTTGTTGAAATAAGAGGGAGTGGAATTAGTTATACGGGGTGGTTTAAAAAAGTTATAATGAGTGGGTCGTAAATAGTTGCATATACCTGGTGGTTCATAAACGGGCGGAGTAGCATGATAATTACATAGGGTGGATAACAAAATGATATATTGTTTGGCTCATAAGTAATTGCATATACAATATGGTTGAATATTTATGCAGGGTGAATAAAATTGAAAAAAAAAATTAAGTAAGCAGTTAGGATCTTTGAATTATGTTCTTGAGTTGTTTATACAGAGTGGTTGAAATATGAGATAGAGTGGAATTATAGTTTATAGAGTGGTTAAAAAATTATTGTATATCCAGAAGTAGTTGCATATATAGGATGGTTGAAATATGTAGCGGAGAATAATTAGAGCTATACAGGTGGTTTTAAAAATATTATAAAGAAATGTTGTGATCTACAAGCTGTTCCATTTAACGGATGGTTGAAATTTAGGGTGGAGTAGAATTTTAAGGATATAGGGTGGTACAAAATTGTTATATTGGGTGGTAAATAAGTAGTTATAGCATAGCATATACAAGGTTGTTGAAATATAGGGGTAATAAATGGTAGAAAAATTTTATTATATAGCAGTTGCATATATGGAGTTTCTGAAATATATGGCACGCAGTTAAGTTATAGTCACATAGTGTGATTCAAACAAGGTTAGAAGAAGTTGCAACTGAAGGGTGCTTTAAACGAATTGTGAAGAGATATTATTCTTCATAATGTGGTTAAAAAAATACGAGGAAAAATTGTGAAATAGCGTGGCTCGTAATCAGTTGCACATATAGGATAGTTGAAATATAGGGTGGAGAAGTGTTATAGTTAAATATTTAAAAAATGTTGTATTGGTTGACCAATAAGCAGCAGTGTATACAGGGTAGTTGTAATACATACCAAGTGATTCAAAAAAATGTTAAACAAAATTGTTATATAGGGTGCCCCATAAGCAGTTGCAGGGAGGTACAAAAAATGTTATACTGGGTGGCCGATAAGTAGTTGCAAATACAAGGTGGTTGAAATTGAGGGTGGAGTAGAATTATAGATAAACGGGTTGTATAAAATTTATTTGTAGGATAGAACATGAGCTGTTGCATATATGCAATATCTGAAACGTGTATCGAAGTAAAATTATAGTAGTATAGGGTATGATTAAAACAAAAGTTGTATATACAAGTGGAGACAAATTATAATTTCCAGGGTGTTTGGAAAATGGTTATATAGTCAATAAGCAGTTGCGTAGATAATATAGTGAGTGGAGCAGAGTTATGTTTAACTGTTTAAAAAATGTTATATTTGGTGGCCCCTAAGCAGATAAACATACAGGGTGGTTGAAGTATTTTGTTGAGGAAAGTTATCGTAATACAGGATGCTTCAAAAACAAGTTATGTTTGACTGATTCGTAGCAGTATATACAGGATGGTTTTATTGTAGAGGGAAGTAGAATTATAGTTATACAAGGCGGTTCAAAAAAAATTTGATTAAAAATGTTATATAGGGTGGCCAAACAGCAGTTGCAGTTTAGGTGAGCGTTTAAATAATGGTATGGTGTTAGGGTGCCAAACTGTGTTTTTACATTTGTGTCACACCAAGGGTTCTACAGGCATTTCCATTAGGGTGGATCGAAAAGTTAAGAAAAATTGTTATATAGGGCATGAACAGTTGCATCCTACTATATGGAATACCTGAAACATGGGGTGAAGCAGGATTATAGTGTGTGATTAACACAATGTTAGAAAAAGTTGCATATAAAGGATGATCAAAATATGGTGTGGTTTGGGTGAAATATATTCGGGATTGGTGGATTTATACCGCGGGTAACGGGGCTAGTATACTATAAAACAAGACCATAATCGTTCAAATCGGTGCACAGCAGGAGAAGAAATCAGGTAACATACATACAAAAAAAATTGATAACCTCCTACTTTTTGGAAGTCGGTTAAAAATAGTTACTAAGTAGCATCTCAAATACCATGGCGAACCTGTTAACAGCAACTGTATTACTAATTAACAAAAAGGAAATTTATCTCAAAATTCTTGTCTTTTGTATACTAGAGATTAACTCGGAATTTTCCTTTCATAAATAACAGTACATATCCTTTTATCCTTCCCCCCTATAAAACTCTATAGTCTACTTAAATTACAATTTTTATTACGCTCAGCTCTTTTCAGTATCAATTAAAGATTCGAACGACAATATTAAAGTAAAATACCGTCGCATGATAAATGAAGTCTGGTAAGTATCTTCCAATAGCTTTGTTAAGCATAAAGAAAATCGTTTGAGCATCCTCCATTTAGTTTTCCCTCATTGATTTAGACAGGTTATGGCGACGTAAATGGAGCATTGGCTGCGACATCATTAAAAGCCTTTTCCATCGAGTTTGAGTGTCTACAAAGTTGATGATGGGATCAAATCGAATGGGTGAGGTTCGCTGAACTGTGTAATATAAGGTCGGTTCTTAAAACAGATGAATACTTCCAAGAAGGGTTGGAATCTGTAACTTGTAGGCATTTGTTTAGTAATAATAGGGCTTTATTATTTGCCCAAAAGAACAAATTCCACATTTTAGGGACACATAAGCTACTTACAATCATTTTCGATGAATTCTATTCAAGTTTTGGAGTAACCAAAGATACTTATATTCAATTAATACTGTCGCATTCGCCAAATTTTATTACAAAATGTATTTTTTTATATATTTTCTGAATAAAGTGTGGGAACTGCATGGAATAATTTTTTTTAATTCAAAATTAAAAATAATATGTTTATTTCCAAATATGACATTGCTTACGAACTTACAATGTATGGAATCCGTCAAGTTGCTTGAGCGTACATTAGCATCACAATTTTTCATAGTGATTGTTAGCACATTTACATTAAAGATATACATAATTATTACTGTTTCATACAAGAACACTTACTGAATACAAAAGTTAAAAACTGACAAAGTATTCATCTGACGAGTACAGTTCATTCGTTATTAAGAAATTCTGTTATTTTTTTTAATATTTACGTTCGAAGAGTTTCGAATATCTTGGGAAGTTTATTAAAGATTTTTATCCCTAAATTGTGAGGTGATCTTCTAGTTATGTTTAGTCGGATTAGAGGCTCTCGCAGACTGTCTCCGCCCCAAGATTTTTAGGGTACCGTATATACAATATACGGATACCCTTATAATACTCCGGATTTCTCCCTCTTTCACAACAGAGCAATTTCCTCCTAAACTACTAGACGGAAAAGATTGAAATTTGGTATCAGCGTATAGTTTGGTGAGGCGATCAGGAGTACTTATCGTAACCCTTCTGGGGGGGAAAACTAACAAAATTGACCGCCCCCCCTTATCTTCAAAACTATACGAAGCAAAAGTTTGAAAAACATTAGAGGTATATGGCCTCCCCTGAATTTTACCGGAAAAATAAGGAGAAACCTCTAGTATTAATTTTGAGGGGCAAATTACACAATTACATGGAAAATATAAAATTAAAATTATATATTTGCCATATATCAGCAAGGTCACGGATAGGAATGGGAAGGTTCATAAGCACGAGGTGAAAACAGTCTACAAACCACTATCCAAAATCTCACAAATGTTACCCTCTCCAAAGGATAAACAAAATCGTCTTTCATCTAAAGGTGTTTATTCCATTCCATGCTCGTGTGGTGCAGTACACATTGGTGAAACAGTTCGATCTATAAACACTAGTCTGGGTGAGGACAAACGTTGTTTGAAAACGGGCCTGCTTCCAAACTCTGCTGTAGCTGAACATCATCACGAAACGGGCCACCAAATTCTTTTTGCCAGCTCCTCTGTCGTGGCCAAGTCTCCGTATTATTTCACCAGAAAATTCCGTGAAGCCGTTGAAATCGCCGAAAATCCCAAGAATTTCAACCGAGACAAAGGTTTTGAACTTTCGTCCCTCTGGCAATCTTGCATCAACATTTCCACAAAATAAATCACTTACATTATCCACTAATAAAATTCCAGGAACGTATATGAAATTTCATCACAATCATAAAATAATCCCATTAAGTACCCTTCTTTCACCTGAAAATTTCGGGGGGCCAATTATTATTTCTTCGTACCTATTACTCATTTAGAATTTGTACATCATTGTGACAAGTTGAATAAAAAAGTGAACTTTTGAAGTGTTCGTGAGAAAAAGATGAAATGAATGGAGTAGCCGCAAGGTAAGTAACATTTGTTTTGTTTTTTGTCTCATCCTTGAAAAGGCCCCTTATAAGTATGGGCAAAACGTCGGAAAACTTTGTTTATATCCCGGTTTAGGTATATAAATAAACTAATTCGAAAAAATGACTCGGTCCAAATCCGGAAAAAGCAGAATCAGCTATATCTATTCTTGTTTGAAAAAATTAGTAGGCATATCCCTAATATGAATAATGCCGTCATGGTTAATATATTTGATGGTCCAAATTTAGTTCTACATGAGGTAGTTTGTGAGATACTAAGAAACACCATAAATACGTGTTTGCCCTATAAAGACTGATTGCGATTGATGAATGAACCCCAAAAGGAGATCCCATACCGGAGAGGTGAATCGATATGTGCATGGTACAGTTGAATGAGTGCTGAGTGTGTTAAGACTTTTTTAAACTGCGAACCATAAAGCAAAACCCAAGCAGTTTAGAGCAGAAATAATTACAGTGTACCTTCCAACTGACGATATGATCTAAATTTAACCGTAAAAATTGAATGGATTCACTATGGCAAATTATTTCGTTTTTAATTCTAATATCAAGATTAAAGTCTTGTTTACTTTGAGGTGTATGAAATCTGAGGTAAATAACTATATCGTCGAATCAGGGCTGACCCCTGACAAAATGTCATTGATATCACTTATGAAAATAACACATTCACATTAACAGAGTCGGATATATAAGAGTGCCGCCCTGTGTAGCCATTATCATATGATAATGAGACTAATTGTTTTGGAATTCTTAGAAAGCTTGACAGCCATGGTAGTACTAGCCCCCTTACACGGTACGCATACATTTTATTTAATAGCAGTTCCAAATTAACACAAACAAATACCTTTCTAAGGTCACAAAATATCCCAGCGGGACATTCTCCCTTTTTCCATATATTCCATTACCTTTTGATAAAAATTGTGAATTGAGTTTTTAGTTGAACAGTTTACAGTTACAGTTATCCAAACAGAATGAGAATTAAAGTAGTCTAAAAATACAACAAAATTGAGAACCTTTTCCTTTTTAAGTGGGTTAAAAAGAAAGTACTCCTCTATGACTCCAATATTCCCAAAATTTTTACTCTATTTATATATGCCTTAACTTCTTCCAGAAAAATATCTGAATATTTCATTCTGGATATAGATGTACTGCGTAACATTAATAGAGATTTTGATGAAAATTTGATACATTTATTCCCCAGCACATATCAATTAGACCCGAAGCCGGCTTTATTTATTTATTTATTTATTTGATTAATAACAGGCTACAAATTTTTGAGTGGATTAATTTCGCCGTGACTCCCAAATTTTTCCTCTCAGAAAATTTTTGAAACAGGTAGCTAAGAAAGCTACCAGGTGTTGAACATGTCAAAATGGTGAGTGCACTGTTTTTATTAATAACAGTTAGTTTTTTAGTTAAATCTTTTACTAATTTGATAATAAACACGAAAACACTTTGAAAAAAATTTGTAGCCTGATATTAATAAAAAAAATAAATTAACGTGGGCTCTTGGTCTAAATTATTTATATCTAATGTGATGACAAGTCTTGAAATAGTACTGAGATCCCAATGTTGTTCAAAAAACTTCTATTAGTTATAAGTTTGTAAAACAACAATATACTAACATTTACTAAAAGGTACACAACATAATTTAGCAAAATGCATAGTAATCAAACTTACACGTTTCCCATGTGAAGACTCATACTAGGCTTTGGAAACACTCCTTCAGCATAACACATCACTTCTATCATTTTGTTTCCTTTGTATTCTTGACGAAGTTCGAGGTTCTTTTCTGGAACTAAAAACGGATCTTGTTAAACTCTATAACAGTTAGAAGAATAAATTTAATCTGTTTTATACTATGCACAGATAAATATTTATAAATTATATCACATTTTGTTTGGGAGTTATGAGTTATTTTTATATTTTGGTTTGTATTAACAATTTTTTTATACAATTTAAATTGCCTCAGAACAAGAGTCAGTACCTTAAATGGTTGAGCTTTCTAGTCTAGTTTACAAGAGTCACTATTGTGAAATCTTGATAGAGTTCACCGAAAATTTTGGTATCATCAAACGATAGAAGTTTATGACATTGGAAAAGTGATCTGAAAAGAGAAGGAAATTTTATAAAAAAGCCCCTACCCCCGAAACTGTATCTCCATTATTAATAATTTTAACAACTTATAGTATCTTCATATGCAGTATCCTTGTTGACACATATGCTAAGTGCTTACGGAGGAAGCAAACTGCCGGGGTTCGAATCCCCATGACTGCGACAGTTTTTTGTAATATAACTATATAAATTCACGTGACTATTTTGACCAATGAGAGCTTGGCACGGCTGAGCACGTGGTAATTAACCAATGAGAGTGCTTTATGGGGTACATGGCAACTGCTTATCTAGTACGTCACAATCCGCCTGTAGTACAACACGTCACCTGTCAACCGTGTTCCGTACCACTGACCCAACTCTATGGCCTATCTGTCAACTGTCAATGTTCCGTGTCATCGTTCTATGCCATACGTCTACGCCCCATACCATCGTTCCGTACCATCGTCCGTGTCAACATCCTGCCATCCGAGGTCATTGACCACCAGGCGATAATGTAACACGGTACGTGCGGATGAGCCTGGGGGTGTCATCTTGTAATCAAGTGGGGGACGTGACCTTGAAAATTTTCCCACACTCAAGTGGGGCCAACCCTGTTGAGCCCTAAAGTTAATGCTAAAACAGTGACGTTCATGTGTGTCGCGTCATTCAGACACGGAAAACAAAAAAAATATTTAAACATAATAAATATGAATATTAAGGAATGAAGTAATTTACGTAGCTTTGGAATAGGTTAATAAACAGTAATCCGCGAACAATAAACATTATATGAATTTTCCCATGTTTTATGCATTTGTTAATTAACAACATTTTTGAAATGGAAAGTTAACATAAAAATACCTTAGTAATTGTTAAACTAAAAAGCTCTTTTTTGCTTCGTACTGTTGTTCTAAAGAAGTGAACAAATAGAATCCCGTTAGAAAAATTTAAAATTTTTAATTTTCCACTTATTTATCAACAATCTACTTTATTGAAAAATGAATAATAAGAATAACCCTTTGTAATTTTTTTTCAGAAATCTTAATTATTTATTTTTTTACCATTAAGCGCCACCTGAAAATGTTTTTTTTAATTTTTTTACTTCTATTATTTAAGATATTATAAACAAATGAATTGTTTATGATATTATCAAAATTTTCGTGATTCGAATGATCAAAAAATATTTCGTTTCTTAAAAGAAAAATTATTGCTTAAAAATGCATTTGTTAATTTGTTAATTTTTTTAGAAAATTTGTTTTAATGTTTGTATGTTCCATATTTTCTTTCTGCTTTCGAAAATTATTATTTAAATAACATTTAAACTATTACAAATATGAGAAAAGCACTTGTGTAATAGTTTAAAATATTGAACTTAAAAAGAGTAAAATATTTATTTTTTTTTTCAAAAATAGATCTCATGCGACCCATAGTTGTTTTTATTTATATTTGCAGTTTAAAAAAAATAAACAAAAAATTATTTCATTATGAAAAAATGTTTCTTAAACAACTAAATTAAATTAAAATTATTTTTCTTAGGAATATCGCAGACCAATAGAAACAAATGATTTAAAAAAGGGGATTCGTTAATATTAATAATGAATGACAAAAAATAGTTATTTAACTAATACATTTTTAAGCAATATATTTTTTTAGAAACAGTTTTTTCCTTCAAAAATCATAATATGTTTTGATCTTTAGAATCATGAAAAAAATTCATTATGTCATAAACAATGACGTTGTTTATAGCAATTTTTAAACAATAGAAGTAAAATTAAAAAAATATATATTTTCAGGTGGCACTTGATGATAAAAAACACAAATAATTAAGATTAAAAAAAATTACTAACTCTTTATTGTTATTATTCATTTTCAATGCAGTAGATTTTTTCATTCCTTAATATTCATATTTATTATATATAATAATAATAAATATGTATATATATATATACATATTTTGTTTTAGCAATAACTTTAGGGCTAATTATGTTCTAAAAACAGGTGTAATAGTTCCTAACTTAAGGATTTCAGTAAAAATACCTTTTTGCAACGATAAGTTTATTAGATATGTCAAGGTTTTGAAATTATTTCCTTAGCACATTTTATTAATTTAGTATTGATACCATCAATGTCGTTAGTACTTAAGTTTTTTAATTGACTGATTGCATTAGTAACATCTGACTCATCTACTAGGATAAGTAAGAATGAGTTTAAGTTGTACGGAGCAGTCGTACAGGAATGAGATCTATGTTGACCAAAAGTCGGATTCAGCCTTTTTTAATTCATTTACTGTTGAAAAATGTCTTGCAAAGCTCTCAGCAATTTCTAAAGGCTTTCCTCTTAGCAGATCTTAACATAGTTACTGAACTATTTGCTCCTATAGTTGTGTTTCGCTTTGTTTTATTGTGAACTGTTTGTTTACATTTTTCTGCGAAGGTCGACGGCACTTTCGTATCACGCACTTCTGGCAGATGTTTTGGTGTTTTCTGTATTTTTGCATCGTTTTGAGAATACGTATTTGTTGATGCTTCTGCCATCTTTTGGGCATTGTTTAATTTTTGTGTAGTTTTAGCGTTATTTTCTGTTTGATCGATCGCATACTTTTTACTTTTGCTGTTTGATGTTGAATATTGCTGCTCAAGGACATTTATTTTAAATTGCATTAATTGGATATGCTCTGATCGTTCTTCTTCCAATTTCCTTAACAATACATTTTCATTTTTAATGTTGTAGTTTTCTTTTAATAAGTCATCTATTACCTTATTTGTAGTCGACACCCTTTTATGTTTTTCGTTTGAGCTGCTGTCTTCACTATCGTCAATAACAGTATCCTGTGTTGAATTTAGGTTAGTTATTTCAGAGGCATTTTCACATATTACATATCACTTTTTCATTTGTTATTCTACTTGGTAGAACATGATAACGTGGCTTCACTTTTCGCCATCTTGGTTAATTTAAATACGCAATAGACTCGGTTAAGATACATGAGGCATAGGTGTGGCTCGTAGATAAAATCAAGCTTCAGAAGCTACTTTCAGGTGAGATGTCTTAGCGAATTTTTTTCTAGAACTTCCCATAATATTGAAATAGGTATCACATGCTTTCTGCAAATGTACAATTGTACGAAATATCATAATTGTTGCATAAGGTGTCTCAGTTTTCGTTTTAACTTATCTAAAGTCGGTTCTTTCTTAGAAACATTTTTTTCAAAAACCCAATTTTGAGATATTGTTACGAAATTTACCCAAAGCCGACCCTGTGTCATTTCAGCACGACAACAAACGCTTGAAGATAAAAAAATACGATTCTCGAAAAGGCTCGGCAGCGGAAGGAACGATGTTGATTTCTACTGGAGAATTCTACGCTGGTGATATAAAAGAAGAACGCTACGATCGCCAGGCAGTTATACCGCGACGACTAGCTTATATGAAAATGTATTGTGAATCAGCTGTTTTAAATGTAAATAAAGTTCTAGAAAGTGAAAGTAAATATTAGTTATAATTTATAATTTATAATTTTTCAATTGAACCCACGAAGTACATAGCAATTTGGCGTCAGAAGTAAAGGATTAGTGCAGTTATGGAAACTCGAAGTATGGAAAAAACCGGACGAGATATACCAATCAGAGTCCTGAATTTGTCCAACAACGACATTAGAATTGCCAATGGTCAAGAGATAGCTTGTTTCGAGCCAGTAGAGACCATCATCAATTGCGAAGAAGAGTACCAGACGTCGGTGAATGAGACAGGGCCCGATAAAGAGTTCTTACAACAGTTTGCTGACCACTTGACACACTTGACACCAGAGAACCAGAAGAAAGCCAAGCAATTTATCACAAAACACTGGCAAATTTTTAACAGTAAAAATGGAACTACCGGCCGCACCAACATCATCCAGCATCGAATAGATACCGGAAAGGCTCAACCCATCAGAATACCACCTAGACGACTACCATTGGGGCAACAACAGGCAGTCGAGGAAAACATCGAGTCCATGTTACAAAATGGAGTTATTGAGCCATCCATCAGTCCATGGTCTGCTCCCGTCGTGCTAGTTAAAAAGAAAGATGGAACCACCCTATTTTGCGTGGATTACAGAAAGCTGAATGATGTCACGAAGAAAGACAGCTATCCACTACCCCGAATCGATGACACTTTGACCACACTAGCAGGCTCCCGTTGGTTTTCCACACTAGACCTAAAAAGTGGATATTGGCAGGTTGGTCTACACGCAAACGACAGAGAAAAGACAGCGTTCTCCACCAGTAAAGGGCTGTTTCAGTTCACGGTCATGCCCTTTGGGTTATGTAATGCACCCGCTACATTTGAGAGGCTAATGGAGTATGTACTGAGCGGGTTAACATGGAGGACGTGCTTAGTATACCTCGACGACATTCTAGTCATGGGCCAGACATTCGACGACCATCTGAAGAACCTGGGCGAAGTATTCTCCAGAATTAATAACGCCAACCTCAGACTCAATCCGAAGAAGTGTTCCTTGTTCCAAAAAGAAGTAGAGTTTTTGGGCCATGTCGTTTCCGAGTCAGGAATCCGCACTAACGAGGACAAGATAGAAGCGATCCGTGATTGGCCAGTCCCGAGGGATAAGCATGAACTCCGAAGCTTCTTGGGCCTCTGTTCATACTACCGGCGTTTTGTTGAGGGATTTGCCACCATTGCCGCTCCTCTACATCGGCAGACCACAGAGAAGGAGACGTTCCGTTGGAATCAGGATTGCGAAACATCATTCAGACGACTGAAGGCAGCACTATGTTCCAGCCCAATCCTAGCCTTTCCTACACAGTCCGGCAAGTTCATCTTAGACACCGACGCCAGCAACACTGGCTTGGGGGCCGTCCTATCCCAGGTGCAAGATGGTGAAGAGAGGGTGATCGAGTACTACAGCCGTGGATTCTCGAAGCCAGAAAGAAATTATTGCGTCACCAGAAAAGAACTTCTTGCAATAATAAGGGCTGTAGACCATTTCCACAAATACCTGTATGGTCGCCATTTCTTAATCCGAACAGATCATGCCGCACTCAAATGGCTGCTGGACATGAAGACACCGGAAGGACAACTGGCCAGATGGATGGAGAAATTACAGCAATACGACTTCAAGGTGGAACACCGTGCCGGCCGGTTGCACAATAATGCCGATGCCCTATCCAGAAGACCCTGTAGAGCGGAATGCAAGCATTGTCTGAAGAGGGAACAGCGAGAGGGTATCTCCATCAGGCAGATCCGAGTGCAGGCCAATGAAGACTGGACAACGGAACAGTGCATCCAGGACCAAATGGCTGATCCAGACATCGAACCAATCTTGTCACTCAAAATGAGAGGGGCACCCAGGCCACGATGGGACGAGGTAGCTAGATACTCCGGCGTGCTGAAATCGTTATGGGCTCAGTGGGACTCTCTACGAGTAGACAATGGAATGCTCAAGCGAGTTTGGGAAAGCGCTGATGGACGAGAAACCAAGTCCCAACTGGTAGTTCCGAAGAAAAAGGTACCAGCCATCCTGACCGAAGTACATGATGGAATTACCGGAGGCCACCTGGGCATGAATAAAACCCTAGACAAAGTTCGCCAGCGGTACTACTGGGTGAATTACTTCGAAGACGTCAGAGCTTGGTGCCGCAAATGTGCCACATGTGCCGCCAGTAAGGGCCCGAAGACCCGGACCAAGGGCAGAATGCAGCAGTACAATGTGGGCGTCCCATTTGAGAGAATTGCCATCGATGTCGCCGGTCCGTTTCCCGAGTCTGAGAGGGGGAACAAATACATTCTGGTCGCAATGGATTACTTCAGCAAATGGCCTGAGGCATATGCGACACCCAACCAAGAGGCAACCACGGTAGCGACGGTGCTAGTAGAACAACTATTCAGCAGGTTTGGCGTCCCGATGGAATTACATTCAGACCAGGGGCGTAACTTCGAATCGAATGTATTCCAGAAGGTCTGCACGATGTTGGGGATCAGGAAAACGAGAACAACACCATTACACCCACAGTCAGACGGAATGGTGGAAAGATTCAACAGGACCTTGGAACAACACCTATCCAAGGTCGTCAGCAATAACCAGCGTGATTGGGACGAGCATATTCCCCTATTCCTGTTGTCATATCGCTCTGCTGTACATAATAGTACAGGCCTGACCCCAGCCAGGGTCTTATTCGGAAAGGAGCTGCGATTACCATGGGACTTGGCATTTGGCTCCCCCGAAGAACCTCCCCAAGACATCGACGATTATGCCGACCAGCTCCGACATAACATGCTGGCAATATACGACTTAGCCCGAACGCAGATGTTGGCCACCAGTGACCGGATGAAGACGCGATACGACCTCAAGGCCAATTCAGCCGGGTTCCAGGAGAGGGACAAAGTCTGGCTGTACAACCCCCAACGGAGCAAGGGTAAATCCCCAAAGCTTACACCCGCCTGGGATGGTCCATACGAAGTGGTCAAGAGGCTGAATGATGTCGTCTACCGGATCCGTCGAAACCCCAAGGCTAAATTGAAGGTGGTTCACTTAGATCGACTCGCTCACTACCATGGAGGGGATGTTTCTGATCGGGACGATCAGAATTAAAGGGGGGGCAGTGTTACGAAATTTACCCAAAGCCGACCCTGTGTCATTTCAGCACGACAACAAACGCTTCAAGATAAAAAAATACGATTCTCGAAAAGGCTCGGCAGCGGAAGGAACGATGTTGATTTCTACTGGAGAATTCTACGCTGGTGATATAAAAGAAGAACGCCACGATCGCCAGGCAGTTATACCGCGACGACTAGCTTATATGAAAATGTATTGTGAATCAGCTGCTTTAAATGTAAATAAAGTTCTAGAAAGTGAAAGTAAATATTAGTTGTTATAATTGTTCAATTGAACCCACGAAGTACATAGCAATATGTTATTTCAACTTTGTTATATGTGTTTGATACATCGCCATCTACTTCCCTTAAACGAATTGCATTATGAAAATCTGTCGAAAACAATTTAAAAGGATATGTTATATTAAATATATTACGAAGTATGTATCTAAGGTATTGAATTGCTTAAAACAACCAAAAATAATGTAATCCCGTTATTCATACTGAGCAGGTACAAAGCGCCTTACTTATTACATCAACGGTAAACGAATTTAGCAAATACCCTTAGCGAAACTATACCGTTGACAGCTTAATGACGCAAATAATGTTAGCCTCTAAAACCCTCTGCTCTACACAAATTTAAGTCCAACCATTGTTGTTCGACACCTCTGATAGCACTCTATTCAGAGTCTAGTTTTAACTATAACAGGTTCGTTCCCTTGATACGTAGTTTGAACCCTATTAGTAGCGCAGATTCACAATTCCGCTGGAATATAAGCGTCTGCCGCTTCGATACCCGGGTGGCCATATTGTAAGTGTTAATTCTGCTCGGTTTCCTCGATAGTATCACAAAATCCTGAGTAACACAGTAATTTCCTAGTCAATTTAAACTATTCGTTTACGGAAATTTAAATAGATGTTATGGCAGTAATATACACAGAGTAATTAACAAAAACATTTTGCTCCAAAACTATACATACAGAATTCTTCACAGGAAGTGGTGAAAGCATTTTAGTGAAATTTAAATATGTTAAAGATTTGAAAATTTGAGTATTTTCGTGTATTCTGTTTTTCAGATTTACTTATTTTTATGGATTAGGATGAACTCGGAATAATCCAGTCTGCAAAAGCCATCTTGATAAAATCCTGATAAAGTTTACCGAAAATTATAAATAAAGTCATTCGACGTCTACAAACTTTTTTTGACAAAATTGAAATGGCGCCGATAAAAGTTGCTATAGTTATAAACAATATAGTGGAAAAAAGGGTGCTTTCATTTTTTTGAAAAATTCCAAAAGCGATAAAAGATTTTTGAAATTGGAAAAACGATCTGAAAAGAGGAGGGAATGTTATACAAAAAAATTCCAACTCCCGAAACTGTAACTCCAATAGTAATAATTTTAACAGAGCCCTACTCTATAGTTATTTCCTAAGAACACATAAAAATAATCAAAAATATGCCCCAAATAACATTTAGAACATAATTAGCCCTAAAGTTATTGCTAAAACAAAATATGTATATATATATATATATATATATATACATATTTCGTTTTAGCAATAACTAAAACTATGTATATATATATATATATATATATATATATATATATATATATATACATATTTTGTTTTAGCAATAACTTTAGGGCTAATTATGTTCTAAATGTTATTTGGGGCATATTTTTGATTATTTTTATGTGTTCTTAGGAAATAACTATAGAGTAGGGCTCTGTTAAAATTATTACTATTGGAGTTACAGTTTCGGGAGTTGGAATTTTTTTGTATAACATTCCCTCCTCTTTACAGATCGTTTTTCCAATTTCAAAAATCTTTTATCGCTTTTGGAATTTTTCAAAAAAATGAAAGCACCCTTTTTTCCACTATATTGTTTATAACTATAGCAACTTTTATCGGCGCCATTTCAATTTTGTCAAAAAAAGTTTGTAGACGTCGAATGACTTTATTTATAATTTTCGGTAAACTTTATCAGGATTTTATCAAGATGGCTTTTGTAGACTGGATTATTCCGAGTTCATCCTAATCCATAAAAATAAGTAAATCTGAAAAACAGAATACACGAAAATACTCAAATTTTCAAATCTTTAACATATTTAAATTTCACTAAAATGCTTTCACCACTTCCTGTGAAGAATTCTGTATGTATAGTTTTGGAGCAAAATGTTTTTGTTAATTACTCTGTGTATATTACTGCCATAACATCTATTTAAATTTCCGTAAACGAATAGTTTAAATTGACTAGGAAATTACTGTGTTACACAGGATTTTGTGATACTATCGAGGAAACCGAGCAGAATTAACACTTACAATATGGCCACCCGGGTATCGAAGCGGCAGACGCTTATATTCCAGCGGAATTGTGAATCTGCGCTACTAATAGGGTTCAAACTACGTATCAAGGGAACGAACCTGTTATAGTTAAAACTAGACTCTGAATAGAGTGCTATCAGAGGTGTCGAACAACAATGGTTGGACTTAAATTTGTGTAGAGCAGAGGGTTTTAGAGGCTAACATTATTTGCGTCATTAAGCTGTCAACGGTATAGTTTCGCTAAGGGTATTTGCTAAATTCGTTTACCGTTGATGTAATAAGTAAGGCGCTTTGTACCTGCTCAGTATGAATAACGGGATTACATTATTTTTGGTTGTTTTAAGCAATTCAATACCTTAGATACATACTTCGTAATATATTTAATATAACATATCCTTTTAAATTGTTTTCGACAGATTTTCATAATGAAATTCGTTTAAGGGAAGTAGATGGCGATGTATCAAACACATAAAACAAAGTTGAAATAACATATCTCAAAATTGGGTTTTGAAAAAAATATTTCTAAGAAAGAACCGACTTTAGATAAGTTAAAACGAAAACTGAGACACCTTATGCAACAATTATGATATTTTGTACAATTGTACATTTGCAGAAAGCATGTGATACCTATTTCAATATTATGGGAAGTTCTAGAAAAAAATTCGCTAAGACATCTCAGCTGAAAGTAGCTTCTGAAGCTTGATTTTATCTACGAGCCACACCTATGCCTCATGTATCTTAACCGAGTCTATTGCGTATTTAAATTAACCAAGATGGCGACAAGTGAAGCCACGTTATCATGTTCTACCAAGTAGAATGACAAATGAAAAAGTGATATGTAATATGTGAAAATGCCTCTGAAATAACTAACCTAAATTCAACACAGGATACTGTTATTGACGATAGTGAAGACAGCAGCTCAAACGAAAAACATAAAAGGGTGTCGACTACAAATAAGGTAATAGATGACTTATTAAAAGAAAACTACAACATTAAAAATGAAAATGTATTGTTAAGGAAATTGGAAGAAGAACGATCAGAGCATATCCAATTAATGCAATTTAAAATAAATGTCCTTGAGCAGCAATATTCAACATCAAACAGCAAAAGTAAAAAGTACGCGATCGATCAAACAGAAAATAACGCTAAAACTACACAAAAATTAAACAATGCCCAAAAGATGGCAGAAGCATCAACAAATACGTATTCTCAAAACGATGCAAAAATACAGAAAACACCAAAACATCTGCCAGAAGTGCGTGATACGAAAGTGCCGTCGACCTTCGCAGAAAAATGTAAACAAACAGTTCACAATAAAACAAAGCGAAACACAACTATAGGAGCAAATAGTTCAGTAACTATGTTAAGATCTGCTAAGAGGAAAGCCTTTAGAAATTGCTGAGAGCTTTGCAAGACATTTTTCAACAGTAAATGAATTAAAAAAGGCTGAATCCGACTTTTGGTCAACATAGATCTCATTCCTGTACGACTGCTCCGTACAACTTAAACTCATTCTTACTTATCCTAGTAGATGAGTCAGATGTTACTAATGCAATCAGTCAATTAAAAAACTTAAGTACTAACGACATTGATGGTATCAATACTAAATTAATAAAATGTGCTAAGGAAATAATTTCAAAACCTTGACATATCTAATAAACTTATCGTTGCAAAAAGGTATTTTTACTGAAATCCTTAAGTTAGGAACTATTACACCTGTTTTCAAAAAAGATAATCCTGCAGATATTGGTAACTACAGGCCTATAACGGTTATAAAAGTACTTTCCAAAATCTAAGAAAAAGTAATGTGTAATAAAATGATGTTATATTTGAACAAGTTTTCTCTTCTAAGTGAAGATCAACATGGCTTTAGACCAAATAAGTCAGCTGATTCAGCTATAATCTCACTTCTTAACTACACATATGAAACACTGGATAAAAATTTTTAAACAGCTGGTTTATTTTTTGACATATCGGCTGCATTTGACAGCCTCAATATAAATTTTTTATGTGACAAATTGTACGCTTTAGGATTTCGCGATACTGTATTAAATTGGTTTAAGTCTTATATGAGCAAGAGAAAAATATGTGTTAAATTAAATGGTGTCTAAGTGTTTACTGGGAAATAACACCACACTTTAAAGGAAATCGCTGTATATTCCAAACGTTTCTGGGTCTAGATCAGACACCGTTGTCAATGGCTAAGAAACTACGGATTAAAAAGGTACAATTCCAAGATGTAAATTTAAATATTTGACAATGTTTATTATTTGATTTTTGACGTAACTAAGAGAATTTTATTTGTAATATACAGGGTAGCACAGAAATTTCTAAAGATCATATAATCATAAAGTTCCTTTCAAATTGGAAGAGTTTGAAAGAGAGATCTTCAGAACTTTATGTGGCGCTCCTAGGTGCAACTTTCTTATAAGATAGTGCATTCGCCAAAAATGCTACCAAAGAACTTTGTTGACTCAGTGATCCCATTAAAATCATAAGGGACTACGAATCCAAAATTCAAAACATAATAAACCTAGGACAATATACAAAATTAAACAAAGATCCAGCAACTTCTATAGAAAACAAAATATACCGCTTACTTTACAATCACAAACATGAATTTACAGAACAACAACGTAAACATCTTACTCCACACTATTCTAAACCGCCCCATTTATACGGGTTACCTAAAATTCATAAACCCAACATTCCATTAAGACCAATTGTCAGCTCCATAAATTCTCCATGCAGTGAGCTCTCAAAATTCCTTTTAACAATTATTTCACCACTTACTGGTAAGTCTAATTCTCATCTTAAAAACAGCGCACATTTCTTAGAAAAATTATCACATATACAATATAAAAATACTTTCACACTAGCAAGTTTTGACATTGTGAATCTATACAATAATGTTCCGGTTACCAAGACACTTCCCATAGTAAAAGAACGATTAGTACAAGATTCTTTACTAAATCAACGTACTCAATTGTCCATTAATACAATAATGGAACTACTAACATTTTGTACAAAGACAACATATTTTCAACTTAATGATGACTTCTACCCTACCAACAAGATTTTGGCATGGCAATGGGTTCCTGTTTGTCTCCCGCTTTAAGCAACATTTTTATGGAAAAATTTGAAGAACAAACAATTTTCTCATAACAGATTTAATCTTTGGTTTGGTGGCGTTATGTTGATGACATATTGCTTATTTGGGAACATAATCTTGAGGATTTACATGCATTACTTAACGACATAAACAACACAGAACCAACTATTCAGTTAACAGTAGAGCTTGAACAGAATAACAAATTACCATTCTTAGACATTTTAATAACCAAAACACAATCGACATTTGAAACAGAAGTTTACAGAAAACCAACTCATACTACCAGGTATCTCAACTTTAAGTCTAATCATCCAAGTTCAGTAAAAAGAGGTATCATAAAAATCTCTATATGACAGAGCAAAAACCAACTGTTCTACTATCAATAAATTCAATGAAGAAAAAACGTTTATAAAAAATATACTTTCTGCCAATCATTACCCAAATAAATTTTTTAATAACGAGTTAAACAAAATGGAATACCAAACAATCCCTAACAACCAACATCAAACTTTACCAAGCAACACTGACTCCCAAGATAATCACATTAATACAATAACTATACCATACATACAGGGTCTATCAGAAAGACTAAAAAGAGTGGGAAACAGATATAATATCAAAACAAGGAATACACTAAAATCAATTATATCTAAAACCAAACCAAATAACACAACTCAAAATACAAATTGCATTTATACAATCCCGTGTGAATGTAATACATTCTATGTTGGAGAAACTTCTAGACATCTGAATGTTCGAATAAACGAACACAAAAATTACATAAAGAAACGACAATTTGAAAAATCCAAAATTTGTGAACATGCTTGGACCTTGGTCATAAAATACAGTTTCAAGATTCAGTTATATTACACAACGAAGAACACAACACCAAAAGAAAACTAAAAGAGTCTGCTTTAATTTTGTTAAATGAAAACGATTGTGTCGCTACTACCTCCGTAGAATTCAGTCGTTCCTGGTTGCCGATGATTAAGGAAGAAATTGCTAATGGTCATGTCCTTGTGAACAACCCAATATTGGGATAGTTCATACGGTTTTTCCTAGGTTTTCCCTTATGATTTTAATGGGATCACTGAATCAACAAAGTTCTTTGGTCGCATTTTTGGCGAATGCACTATCTTATAAGAAAGTCGCACCTAGAAGCGCCACATAAAGTTCTGAAGATCTCTCTTTCAAATTCTTCCAATTTGAAAGGAACTTTATGATTATATGATCTTTAGAAATTTCTGTGCTACCCTGTATATTACAAATAAATTTCTCTTAGTTACGTCAAAAATCAAATAATAAACATTGTCAAATATATAAATTTACACCTTGGAATTGTACCTTTTTAATCCGTAGTTTCTTAGCCATTGACAACGGGGTCTGATCTAGACCCCGAAACGTTTGGAATATACAGCGATTTCCTTTAAAGTGTGGTGTTATTTCCCAATAAACACTTAGACATTGAAAAATATGCCACAAGTATCTTTCAGAAAACAAATAATTAAATGGTGTTATCTCAGAAAAGTATAGTCTGGATGTAGGGGTGCCCCAAGGGTATGTACTAGGCCCATACTGTTTTTAATCGATGTAAATGAACTGCCAAAATGTATTGATGCTGAAAAAATTGTAATGTTTGCAGATGATATGTCGATGATTGTCTCAGCCCCTACCAATGAGGACTTACAACATAAAGTGAAAAATGTATTTAAGAAATTTCAAAACTGGTGTAAAACCAATTCTTTAATCATGAATATTGATAAAACTGTCATTATTAAGTTCTCAATGAAAACTCATATAAATCGTGAATTTGTTTTAGGGCAACACCTCTCTATAATATCTCAAGACTACACAAGTTTCTGGGTATTTATGTTAATAAAACTTTAAAGTGGACTGAACAAATTGACTATATTCGCGCAAAAGTCAATAAAATTTATTTTGCTCTTGCTCGGATAAAAAAATTAGTGAACCAAAAAACTATCATTGATCTCTATTACTCTCTTGTATACTGCCATCTAAGTTTAAATATCACTTTATGGGGTAGAGACACACAATTAAGTAGAGTATTCCTATCCCAAAAAATGCCTGAGACTTATTTTCAGTCTAACTTCAAGGGAATCATGTAAACCACTTTCTATATTACACTCTATTATGACGCTGCCGAGTATCTATATTTACAGGTCTATTTTATATGTAAAGGAAAATCAAGATAAATTTGAAACAAATATGTCCACCCACACATATAGCACAAGAACAGGTACCCTGTTAAAAACTGTAGCCCACAGGACTCGGAAATATGAAAACTCACCGTCATATATGGGTGTAAAACTATTTAATAGGCTCCCTGAACATTTCAAAGCAGAACCATATCGGGTGTTCAAAGCAAAACAAAAAAAACTGTTGCTGCAAAATGCATACTATAATATACGAGAGTTCCTTATTTGTTTATTTAGTACAATCTGTGAAAATCTACTGGCGTTCAATAGTCTGTGTTGTCTTATGTTTTAATATGTATGTTTTATCATGTTTTTATGTGAGTTTGTGAACCAAGCTACTTTTAGTCCTTGATATGTACATCCATTTTTAAATAGCAACGTATAAATAAAGTATTTATTTATATATTTATTTACTATTTATTAATGTTCGATACCTTGGATATCACCTCGTAATATATTTAATTTAACATATCCTTTTAAATTATGTTCGATAAATTTTCATAATGAAATTTGTTGTTGTTGTATCAAACACATATGACAAAGTTGAAATGACATACCTCAAAATTGGGTTTTTGAAAAATTTATTTCTAAGAATGGGAAGTTCTAGAAAAAAAACATAAATGTAACACTAATAGGTGCTTTTAATGAATTATGTACAGATAGCTTTATTGTTAGAGCTCACGTCCTAAGAGCCATCGGTCTTTATTCTTCCAGTCTTCTTCCTGGAATGCTCGACCTACCACCTCCGTGGCTATATTTTGTAACCAGTTCTTTCGTTGTGTTGGTTTTTTTTTCATTTCAGAAGAGTCCAGTTCCATACTTTACTAGGTGTGCTTCCTTCACTCATGTGAATTCAATTCAATTTTGTAAATCTGATTGTATAATCGTGTTCAGCGACCCCAAAAACCCCCGTATACCTGATTTAGTGCGAATCGGTTGATATTTGAAAAAACCGTTCGCCATATTAGATCGGCCATTTTGATTTCGCAAATCTAATTTCATATTCCTGTTCAGCGAACCCAAAAAGCCCCGTATACCTGATTAGGTGCAATTTGGTTAATTTTCTAGGAAAACAGCTTGAAACAGTTTCACTTTTTGATTCAAGATCTAAGTTCAAAAATTTCAAGTTTTTTTCATTATTCCAAGGAAGAACATGAACAAATAATAACTAAACTGAACAGACGATTTCCGAAACCACTTGGCTGTCCCCAAAATTCAAATCAAAGAAGTCATGCATTCATACCCATTACAAACAAACAATACACTGAAAATTAAATGTTACTCCACTGCAAAAAATAATGATAATTTGAAATTGCAATATTAATTATTTCAGATCATTTATGAATATTTCGCATATAATATTAAATATGTCCTCTTTAATTTTGTAGATCTAAACTATAATATTTATTCGGTGACCCTCGAAACTACCCTATATGTACAAATCCGTCAATTTATGAAAAAATTGTATGTCATATTGGACCACCATTTTGAATTACTCAAATCTGACTTTGTATTAGTGATAAGCGACCCCAAGAACCCCCGCTTACCTCATTTGGGGCAAATCGGTTAATTTCCCTGAAAAACTAAGATAGCGGATCAGCCAAATTGTATACGTCATTTTAAATTTTTCAAATATAATTTTATATTCCTAGTCAGCGATCTCAAAAACCCCCGTATACAAGATCAGGAGCAAAATCGTTGGATTTGCAAAATTTGGCCATAAATGGGGATTTTGCACAATCTTATTAGATCCGCCATCTTGATTTTTCTTATCCAACTGCACCAGCCTTAAAGAGCTGTTCATTTGCTACAAGTGCAGTCGAAATACGGTCTTGTCGCTTGCATTTTTTTTCTATAAGTTTTACATTTTTAGTTTTCATTCCACTTCCGGTCGCCATATTGAAACCGCCATATTTGATTTTTCAAAGGCGTACCCGGCATTTTAAATTAGACTTCATAAGCTTTAAAATGAGCCCTCGGTTGATTTTTTCGGGCACCTACAATTTTGGCCACAGCTCTGATCCACTTGACATGGATTATCCCAAATGTTTTAAAGCAACATTTAGTTTTCTGCTAATATTCCAAAAAGGCTTAAGAATTAGAAAAGTAAAAAGCTTTCCCCAATTTGTTGACAATATTTTATGTATTACGGTTACCATCGAAACCCAATATATTTCATACAATTCGCATTCGTACTGAATATTTTTCTCTTAGTTTTTGAACTCGCTTGCCGTTATGTAATTTGTATTGGGATTTGAATTAATAGATAATGGACATTCAACAATACAATCTAACAATGGATAACATTGATTGCATTAAAGTTTCATGAAGGGAAACTCAATTTATTTGCAAATACATTTCGTAATTATATCTCACGTGACAGGCCTGAAGTATTGAACAATTACGTCAATAATAATTTATTTCACGAATATAGACTTTGTAATCATAACAAGATTCTGAAATATATGCAGACTGTGGGCAGTAATTAATGTATTGTTTTTGGAAAAAATAAATTCCAGATAATGCTGTACGTTCAGAGTTCGCCAGCCATTACTCATGTAAGAGTTACATACGAAAACACAGTAAGTTAAGCTTGAAACCCGTTTTTAGCACCATTGGTTGGATTTACCATTAAGTTTTTGAATTTCTGCAAGCCGTCTATCTTCTACTAGCGGTGGTGTGTTTTATTGTAACTTATGTATACAAAATTCCATTAAACTTTCAGCTTAGGCTTTAGTCCTCTCTACATGGAGGATATTTTCAAATCCAGCAAGCCCTACGAATAACTGAGAAAAAATATGTGCCTTGCTATGTACCCTCAGCTCTAATTCTAATTAATTGCCACAATCAACTACTACTATCAACGTTCACAAAGCAACTTTTTTATTAGGAGCGCTGCAACCTCCACTTGAAGCTCACGACCAAATTACATGGAATATTGTGGAACCGCCTCGACCGTCTAGAATACAGGCGTACTGATACCTAAAGAAAACCAAAATTAGAAAAACACCACAGAAAATTAAAGAAAATAAAACCAAGTCACATAAACATGACCGATGATCTTCCCAAAGCAATAGTCTCGCTTTTCAGAATATTTGAAGTATCAGTAACCGAAATCCATGTACAGTGTTTAAATTCTATATAGCCCCTAAATGAATTCCTGTCGAAGAAATTGACTCAAATGTTGAGTCAAGTCTCACAACCATAGATGACCAAATGACAGCAACTTCTCGAAAACGACTAAAGCTCCAAATATTCCCTTACAGATCCTATTACGTATTTAAAGAATATAACTAAATCAAAAATTTATAGAAGAGGAGATCAAACAAAAAACTAATTCAAGTAGATGTCCAAACTTCTATGGACAAAAAATTCAGAAAGACATATTTACCAATGTACAATTTATAAAAATATTTAGACAGTTTCTTAAAATCAATAGTAGAAAACGCCAACTCATATATAAGAATTTCTAAACATTTCACATGCATCACTAACAGCCTATCTAGTGATCCAAAAGATGCCATAGCCAGATTTGACGTAACTGTACGTAATTGTCTCTAAGCATACTAACAGAGGGAGCACTGCAACAAATCTCAGAGAATGAAAGCCTCTTAAACTAAATAACAAATCTCTGTTTGTGTGAACGTCCAAAAAAGTACATGCTGATCAGAAAACTGCCATTCTATCTGTGGTAGATTTCAAAGTTTTTCCATTAATAGTCTTGGTGATGATTTTTGGTAAAGTTGGCGTCGAGGAAGGCGTCACACATGGAATAGAACTGCCTTGCGAAGTGACACTTAAAGCCAGAGAAGCTGCAGGCTGTAAGCTACTATAACTAGTAACCACCACCACTGGTGACAATTGAGTAATTGGCTGATTAACATATGTAACACTTGTCTTCTAAATGTTGTTTGTGGCAAATTCTTGATTACTTTTTTGTTTTTTTTTTGGGCAATAACACCACAATCTAAATAAAACGACGTATATTGAAGGAAAACCAAACGTTTCAAAGTCTATTCTGACATCATTGTCGATGGATTTATATTTATCGATGTAAATTGCAACACGAAAATTATTATGACATTTAAATTGACAGTAGAAAATTTGTTGTTTTTAGATATACAGGTAGCACAAAAAATTCTAAAGATCATGTATTGTAGTTAAACAGCTTTCAAATTAGAAGAATTTGAAAGAGTTGTCTTTAGAATTTATAAATGGCGCTCCTAGGTACGACTTTGTTATAAGATTGCGCATTCGCCAAAAATGCCATCTATTGTTTCACTGATCCCATTAACGTCATAAGGGAAAACCTAGGAAAAACCTTATGAACTATCCCGATACTGGGTTGTTCAAAAGGGGGTTACCATTAATAATTTCTTCCTTAATTGTCGGTAACCAGATACGATTAAATTCTACAGAAGTAGAAGCGATACAATCGTCTTCATTCAAAAGAATTAAAGCAGACTCTTTTATTTTTCGTTTTGTGTTATGTTGTTCTTTGTGAAGTATAGTTGAATTGTCAAATTGTATTTTAGGGCCTAGGTCACAAGCATGTTCACAAATTTTCGATTTTTCAAATTGTCGGTTCTTTATGTAATTCTTGTGTTCATTTATTCGTACGTTTAATGGTCTCGATGTTTCTCCAATATAAAATTTATTGTATTCGCAAGGAATCTTGTATATGCAATTTTTTGAGTTCTGGGTTTTGTTGGTTGGTTTTGTTTTCGATACTAGAGATTTTAGTGTATTTCTTGTTTGGAATGTTGTTTTAACATTAAATCTGTTGCCCACTCTTTTCAATCTTCCTAACACACCCTGTATATATGGGTATAGTTGTAACTGTAACGTAGTTGTCCTTAGTAGTAGTAGTGTTAATAAGAGAAGTTCTGGGTTGATTCGGAAGGTTTTTTTTCTGTTCAAGTCTGTTTAACTCTTTGTTGATAAATTGTGTAGGGCAATTGTTTCCAGTGAGAACATTTTTTATAATTATTTTTTCTTTGTTGAATTTATTATCCTTCAATATACGTCGTTTTATTTCGATTGTGGTGTTATTGCCCAAAAAAACATAAAAGTAATATATGTAACACTTATTCTTTGCAATGTTACTTCCTGTTCCTTCCATTGTTTGTATTGTTAGCTGGAGTAGATGTACTACTCCTTTCTTTGATTTGCTTGTAGGCCACGTCAAATTCTCTAAGTTGTTCCAAAGTGGTCGAACTCAAATTTGCTTGAGGTGTTGATCATACTACATTAGTCGACAGCTGTAGCTGAACAGGCTGCACAATTCTTGCATTCTGAACCAAAGCGGGACGAGTAAGGGTCGCTTTCATTGCTTCATCACAGATTTGCACTTCTCCACCTTCTGCAGTATTTGCTCTACATTGAAGCGCTATCTTTAACCAAAAGCTGCTTGGAGTTCGTCGTTGCTATGCGAAACACCTATCTTGTTGTCCCACCAGGAGGTATTAAGCTTATAGTTTGCCCAACCGGAACTTGTCGGCTATATATCACACTAACCTGGATTGGTTGAACATTTACAGGAACGGCTTTTGCAACAGTAGCCTTTTTAGATTCAGTAGTAGTGCTGTTGGTGCCCACTGTTGATTTTGTAGAGGCCACAGTTTCGGCATTGTTTTGGTATACAGTTTTTCCAAATGCTTGTTGGAATTTCGGCAAAGATGATTTACAAATGAACTGTAAGATTGTGCCACCATGTCTAGGAGTCACCGTATTGACAGTTATAACTGTAGCAGGTGTTTTTGCCAAGTTACTACCAGGATTGATCACTGTTTGTTCTGCAGTGGTAGTCACAGATTTTGCCTGATTATTTTCTGATACTGTATTGGTTGTGGTATTTTAGGAAAACCGCATAGGATTTCAAGTTCGATTTAAGATTTCAGAGCTCAGCGGTAATGGCTTTGCAAGAAGGTACGGGTTGCTATCCAGTGGGATAGTATCCACGCAAAACCAGTAACCATTATGCCCAAGGATATACATTTGGCAAGACGTATATGTATTTATGTAATGAAGTTAATAAAAAATAGTCACCACTATCTCCAGCAGTCGCAAATGTTTTCATGACATATGAGAAAAAAGCAGAATCTACAGGGAGTGCCACTATACTAATTTAGAGATCACTACGGCATTGACCATTTGTAATTTCCGTTGGATTTTGACTATATACTAGATGCTCTTTACTTGGGAAATAACACCACAGTTACGAAAATTGCTGTATATTCCAAACGTTTCGGGGTCTAAATCAATGGTTAAGAAAGAATAAAAAAGGCATAATTCTAAGATGTAAAATTAAAATACTTGACAATATGTATTATTTTATTTTTTACGTCAGAAATCAAACAAGAGAAGCAATAGAGATAGTAATAGACTATTTCACTTGGAGGGTGAAAGCAGCCAATGAATAACGTGCTGAACGTATTTCCTTGGAAGCAGCTCCTAACCGAGTGAAATAGCCTCTTGCCCTCTCTTTTTCGTCTTATCACTACATTTGTGCACTGCAGGCTATCTCCAGAAGGTACATGGATCTTTGAGATGGAGAAACAGCTACGCAAAAAATACAATACAGGTACAAATAGTAAAATACATTAGCATAACTTTTTTTTGAAGGTGGAAATCCATTATGGACAAAGTGTGAGACTCACACCCACTAAAACCACCCTGTTTTTTCTGCAGTTTCGGAAGGTGGTGTTCTTACTTGCGTCGCCACCTTCCTGCCTTTCTTTGCCTTCATCGCACCATTGTGTTTAATTCTTCGTTCTCCTTTTCCTCTATAATTTCCCGTATTCATTTATATATAATTTCCTTGTACTCTTTACTTTCTATTATTAGTTTTATCACGTTAGATGATGTTATCCTTTCACCAATCGTTATTTCTCTTCTTGTTTTATTCCTTGCATAAGTTTCGCAGTCAAAAACCACGTGTTCCATTGTGTCCTCAATTTGGCATATATCACAGTTACTCTCCGTCATTTTCCCTATCCGTTTCAGGTATGCTTTGAAACTACCATGCCCTGACAAAAATTGTGTCAGAAAGTAATATGTACTTCTATATTTGCTGCTCGCCCATTTTGTTAAGTCTGGTAATAGTTTCTTTGTCCACTCCGCTTTTGCCGTTAGCGCATCCCATTCCTTTTGCCATTCTTTTAGCGTATTATTCCTGTTTTCTCTTTTTTTTTATTTTCGTAATTTTCTCTAAGTTCTTCTACCGTCAGATGGATCGAAGGGATACCGGCTATAACTGCCGTTGTCTCATAGAGATCGTTCTATATCCGCTTATTACCCGCAGCAGCGCCTGTCTTTGTATTTTTGTATTTGTATCTTTTTATCTTCATACCCCTGTGCCAGGTTGGTGCCCCGTACAAAAGTGTCGATTGTACCACTCCATATAATAGTGGTCTCTTTGCATGTGATGGTCCCTTTATGTTTTTCATAATTTTTCCAAGTTTTGGTAACTTATCATCCGCTTTGCCTTATTGCATTTACAATATGTGTCCCGTATGTACCATGGTGATCTATAAATACAACGAGATACTTTACGCTCTTTTGTGGTGTTATATTTAGATCCTCTTTTTCTATTTTTATTTTTTCTCTTACTTTCTGCGTTTTTGTACACTTGAGTAGCACCGCCTCGCTCTTTCCCGGTGCCCATTTCAACTTTGCCTCTTTGATCCAGTCTCCTATTATTCTTATTGCCTCAGTTGCTGTTTCAACCAGTCTGTCAGCGTTTGGCCCTTTCACATATAGTGCCAGTTCGTCTGCGAATGTTGTATTTGCACCAGTTCGCAGCTTCTGATTTAGAAGATCGTCGTACAATATATTTCATAGCGTTGGTCCTAGTACTGATCCTTGTGGTACGCCTGTGCTCATTTTTAACGTTTTTTTTTCGTTCCCGAGTATAATACTCCTTTTGAAAAAATATCTCTCTATTATTCTTATTATATATTCACTAATCCTTTTCTTCTCCATTTCCTTAACAATACGTTTCCATGATGCCGAATTGAATGCATTTCTGACGTCAAAAGTGATGAGTATCACTCAGCCCGCTCTAGTGCTCCTTGCTTTGTCACGAATCCAGTTTTTGCTTTTACTGTTGATTTCCCTTTCCGAAACCCAAACTGTCTTTCTGTTTTTTTTTCATCTACTAATTCTTTATCTATTATGTTTCTTATTAGGGTTTCTAATACCTTACCCATAACATCCAACAGGCAAATGGGTCTATATGATGTTGGGTCCTTCATAGGTTTATCGCCCTTCCTCAAAAATATTACTTTAGCCTTCTTCCAGATTGTAGGGAATTCCTGTTTCTTTATTAATTCGTTATACATATCCCTTATTGTGGCTTGGTTCTTTTCAAATGTTATCTTTATAACTTCTGGCGGTAGATTATCTGGTCCAGGTGCTTTTTTCATCTTGTAATGCTTAATTGTTATTTCAAATTCTTCTTCCATTATTTCGGGTACCAAATCCCTTGATATTTTTATTCGCGCTTTCCATTCACTTCATGTCTTTATAAAAAGGGTAATTGCTATTTCTGTTTTCTTCTCTGTACTAAGTGTCAACAATGGTGTCGGTTGTATCTTTTGGATAGCTATCCCATATGCCCTTCCCCATACGTCTGTTTCCAGCTGTCTACATAATTCTTCCCAGCATTTCCTCTTGCTTCCGTTTAAAGGTTTCTTTATTTCTTCTCTTTTCCTATTCATTTCCTCCACCATATCCGGTAGTTCTGTTCTCTTTTTCTTTGCTTCTTTTGTAATTTTCCGCCGTATCTCTACGCACTTCCTTTTAGCTTCCGAGATTTCAGCTGTCCACCACATTAGCATAACTGGTTTAACAAACAACTTTCAAAATGTCTAAAGTTTTCACACTTGTGATGATAAAAATGATTTCCCTCTATGTAAAATACGAAATCGTCATTCCCTTAATTGTCTTGACTTCATTATTCCGTTCGGAATACGTGACTCACATAACTTCAAAAGAATTCTAATCCAAACACGAGATAGAGAAATTAGTATTAATTAATCAAGCTGAAAAAAAATGTAGTCTTCACCGCAGAAACAAAGTTGCCTCTGATAAATGAATTTAATTTTCCGGGGAGTTTTAAATGAGTCGGCCGGGATTCCCTGTTAGGTGAATTGAGCAATGCTCTGAATTCTGGCAGAAGGTACCGACGATCTTTATGTATAGCAAATTAAAAACTTTTCTCGAATATATTTGTGGTTTAAGTTTCTTAAGAATTTTTGATCCCTGGATATGTTTTCACACAATTTCATGCAGCTTTAATGGTGACAGATAAAAATACCTCTTAAATTAACCTAACCTAGTTTCCTTACGCAAAATTAATTTCCTCCTTACATACGAAGAATTTTATAATTTAATCCCCTCATATAAGCTAGTTTGCTCTAGTAACGAATTGTGTGTACTGTTTTCGTGGTCTTTTCCACTCTAATACCTCCTCCAGTAATCCAAACATATGAAAGTCATACGGTCACAAATCACGTCTGTAAAATGAGAGCGCATAAGAGGCCATTGTATTTTATTAGAAGTTATATATTTGGACTTCCGTTTTAAGATGGCGGGACAGCCACACGTGTAAATAGATCGCTCTGTATTTTAATTAGTTAGAAGTGCAAATTTAATATTTAAGAAGTTAAAAGTGATTTATTTGGCTAAACCTATATAGATGCTCAGGAAGTGTATGACTGTTAGAAGTGATTAGTGCTAGTGTAAAACTTAAAATTAAGGCAAGGTAGTAGGAAGTCTATATGTATGTATATATATAAAGAAAAATTGACTGGTTTCTACAAAAAGTTTTAATTGAGTTACTATGTTCACAAAAAAATATTTAAGAAATGGAGAGGAGACGATTGACTAGAGCAAGACTAGTCTTCTTTCTTGGAGTATACCTGGCTAAATAATCTGAAAAAGATTGAGGCTAATAAAGGAAAGGAAGAAGAAGAAGAAAAACACATATATTTTGCTTTTAACAATATGTTTGAAATTCATATAGGAAATTATTGTAGTATAAATAAAGTAAGTTATAAGGTGGGAAAGTTATTTATTGCATATATAACAAAAAAAACATACTCTGAATTCAGTCATTTATAGGAAAACATATTGCAGAGAGTGCTCTACAATTGTTAAATTGCAGATAAATATATGAGAAGTTATCTGAAAGCATTCAGCTGTCAGTACGATCATATAATTATATTTGAATTTGTTTTTTTCAAAGTCCTAAACTTACAACTTTGCAAGGGTGATCATAAATAAAATACTTTATATTTGATGTTAACAATCAATGTCAATTAAGAAGTTCCACATTTCTTCACAAGATTGAACAAAACCTATGCTATTATTTTCTCATATGCTTCCTATACCACATTTCAGTATTTGAAAGATCAAATTAGAAATTACAAACAATCTTATTAGTTCTGATGAATAATAGGCACTGCTAAATAAATCATATAATGTTAATTTAGATATCCTACTGCATTTATGTACTTTACCTCCAGGTTTTCTGATTTTTGAGATATATTCATATTTCTAAGTCATCTGTGTTTGCGGTTAGTGGCCTGTATTAACTACCCATTGATTTAATTCTCGCATTGAAGGTGTAACAATGATTAAATTTTAATTATTCTATAATAAATTTCTTACCTTTAATAAAAAATCCAGAAACCATCACTTGTTCCATATACTAATCAAGTTGCATTGGTCATGCTTAAAGATTTTTCACCACATTTGTTGGATTTGAAAAAAAAAATTTGAAACCGGATTTAAAAATTATTTAGCTCCTTAAACTATCCTTATTTTGTTATCGAATTCTTTAATAACCTCGTACTACTATTTGTCCCTCTAATGAGATAAGTTTGAGACTCACGCATTTATAGTTTAAGAGACAGAGTCGGTTTTTGCTCGTCATCGAGAAAATAGACAGAATGTATCGTATTAAGTTCAATTCCTGAAATACATCACGTTTCTGGGCAGGTGCCAGTGGAAGTGATAACCGAGGATAGTTGCAGTGGGTGAATGTGGTAATGTTTTTTGGTCATGCTCATCATCGGGTAAATGTTCCAAAATTGGATGCATACAAGATGTGATGCATTTAAGCAAATTCCCGAGAGGCGTCTGCTTAGAGCGTTACCATCCAGCTGCAGGACAGGGGTAAACTTGTCAAAAATAGGGGTGAACTTCGTCATTAAGTACAAAGAATGCCATTTGCACCATTTTTTTGCTTACACAAAAGAAGTCATAATCCAAAAGGACGTACAGCTAAATGACATTAATGTGGTCTGTATGACGTCATACACAATTTTTTTAAAGTGGAACCACATTTTTCATTACTGATTTGCAAAGAGCGGAATATTTCAAGAATATGACTCAAAGTTTGTCTGAAAAATCAACCTATTATAGCCAAATTAGGTGTATGGGGGGTTTTCGACGTCGATAATTTCGAGTCTGAAATCAGTTTTTTTTTTAAAACACTGGTCCGCCGTCTTGGATTACGAAAATCTGATTTCAGATTCGTAATCAAATTTTGGAAATTGGCAATTTGAAAAAAATCAACCAACCTACTCCCAATTTGGCATACGGAGGTTTTCGAAGTCGATGATTACGAATATGAAATCAGTTTTTCAAATTTTTCAAAACAAGTAGTGGCCAAGCTCAACTTCAAATTTGTTTTTAAATTTGAATCAATCATCTTTCGGAACAAGATTAAAAAGAATGGATTACTATTAATTGGTTATGCATCAATTAGTTGACTTTTTTCAAAAAATTGGTTCGCCATCTTGGATTGTGAATTTTGAAAACTGATTTCTGATTCGAAATCAGCGATTCCGAAAACCTCTGTACACCTAATTTATCTACAATTGGTTGATTTTTCAAAAAAACTTTGATCATGGAATCACCCGGACGATCAATTCAATGTCTTGTTCAAAGTCATATTCGGGCATGAAATTTCCCGCTCTTTCCGAATCCTTAATAAAAAATGTGGGTTCGCATTTAAAAAGTTGTGTATGACGTCATTCAGAACACATTAATGACGTCATGAAAAATCAATTTATGTCATTTAGCTGTACGTCCTTTTGAATTATGATTTCTTTTGTGTAAGCAAAAAATGGTGCAAATGGCGTTTCTTTTTACTTAATGACGAAGTTCACCCCTATTTTTGATAAGTTTACCCCTGTCCGCCACCTTGATGGTAACGCTCTAGGCAGACGCCTCTCGGGAATTTGCTTAAATATATCACAATCTTGTATGCATTCAATTTTGGAACGTTTACTCGATGATGAGCATGACCAAAAAAAATTACCATTTTCACCCCCTGTAACTATCCTCGGTTATCACTTCCACTGGCGCCTGCCTAGAAACGTGATGTAGTTCAGAAACTGAACTTAATACGATACATTCTGTCCATTTTTAGGATGACGAGCAAAATCCCGCTCTATATCTCCTACTATTATAATTTGTTACTGTTTAGTATTGAATAAGTGGGAATTAAAAAGTGTTTACAATTACATAGTGCATGTTTGTATTTAAGAAATATTTAAGAATTTCTACTGATTAGGCAACCTCGCATGAAGAAAACAGCAAACATTTGTGGTATTGTGGTATTTGGAACGTATGTGTAAGAAAAAGTGTTTACTAAATGGTTTTAATTTAGGGGAGCCACTATACGACCAGGTAATTTGTTCGTAGAAAATTAGAAATTAAGTTAACGTGAAGAATTCACATAAAAAAATGCAAATTTATCCATCACAGTTAAACAACCAGGTTTGTATTTAACATTTATAAAGTGGAAAGTGAATATCTTGTACATAGATAAAATGAATTACAAGCAAAATTGTACGTGCACATTTTTTTAGGAGTCCTATATAATTTATACTCTGAAGAACCTATTATTATATAATTACTAAGCTGATTATGGCATTGTCCAACTCGAAAATTTCAACAAACTTCTGAGGATATTTTCCCAGGGGCATTCACCAGGCATACCTTTGGAAATATTTAAAATACAAGTACAGCAGAAAGATGCCAAAAATAGTCATTTAATTGTAGTTAATGGAGCTTTTTGTACAACTAGAGAAGAAGAAATATATGGAAACCCAGTGTGTGTGAAAATGTTAGAATCATTGAAAAAGAAACCATTCTAGAATAAAATCCAAATGACATTTGTTCCATAATCATAACAGTTTTTTCCGAAGAATTTTTAATTACCTTTTATCCAGAGAGAGGCAAACAAGGAAGTAGAAACACCTACTTTGTAAAGTGACACTGTTCAAAATAAATATGTAATACGCACACTAGAATGTAAAAATAAATAATTTTTAATTACATCTAATTTACCATCTATTTGTTAATAAGTATAAAAATATTACAAATATACAAATTTTTCCCATAGATCTTTTCACCACTTGTAATGCGCAGGCGCGTTTGGCATGTTAAAAAGACGAGAATATTAAAGTATCGAGGACCTTTTACAAATATGCATAGGGAACTAGTATTAATGGGTATTAATACTAGTTCCCTATGCATTATTATCAATGAAGTTAACTGAAATATTAATTAGTGGAGCTTTATTTGTACATCTTTCAATTAAGGCAAATACCTGCATTAAATTATAATGGTGGTTAAAGTGAAAATAAGGCTGATGTATTTGACAAACATGATACTCATATTAGGTTTAAAGTAATTAATATACTGATAATAAAATAAACACTAGTAACACAAAATAAAAATTTAATTAATTTATTATTACTTTGGTTTTATCAGTCATTGTCTTTTTTACTACAATTTGTGATTTAAATTATGTTGGATATTCATCTCTCGACTGACAGATATATGAAAGTTAACTTTAAGATTTTCACGAAATCTGTACAAAAAACTGTATGTAATATTACTGAAGGCTGTACAGTTGGTACAAATAAAATATAAAATTCAGTATAAAAATACTTATTTAAACTCAATTTGCATCCTTATGATTGGTCACGGTACATTATGTACAACTGAATTTGAAAAAGTTAACACTCGTTTTATTTAAAGTTATATCTTTTAGCAAGTTTCTATCTTAATAATACATACACATAAACACATATATGTATCTTTATTTACATAATCAATGAGGTTTTTGTAATCGATCATCACTTAGCTCACATCTTTAGCACATTTTAGATAAACTTTGAACTCGTCGATCTAATATGCTTTCTACGAGATTCGATACAAGACTTTGGAAAACTAATAAAGTCAAATAAATTCTCCAAAAATGATTTACTGTACATATGCCTTCCACATATTCCATGACACTAATGCTTTTTGCTCCATTCTTTATTGATAAAATGTTATACACATTAATTAAAATCGTTATATTGACAGATCACTTTAAGTTTATAACTATTAGACCTTTACTACTAATAGTAAATTAGTAAATTACATTGAAAATATTGTATTCACGTTGTAAACAAATATAGAGTACACGAAAAAAATGTTTTCAAGTATGTAAAGGTCTATTGTTTAATTATTTCATAAAATTTTATAACAAAATAACTATAAAATCACTGATTTTTATAAAAAGTCAAAACTGGGACATACACTTATTAATTTATATCACAATTAACACACTATAAACTCATATCACTTGCAGAGATTACAAAAAATGGAGACAACTGTTTACAAAGAGAAGTTGACATAACAGATTTTCTAGGTTATATTTACGAATAATTAAATCATTCTCACTTTTCAGCCACTTCACTTCTAAATGTAGGATTTGTGCGTTTCAATCCGTTGACGGCCGTTGACAATTGCTAACTTCATAATATGTCACACTTGCGCCATTCTGGCCATTTCCTGAACTTCATATTTGAAAGCATCCGCTGGACACTTTTTCAGTTTTATTCCCATATAAGTTTGTCCTCCTTTGCCCTACACTTCATCACCATAAGCTATAATTGGTGAACAGAAATTTTCTTAAATAAATTTTTAATAGATCCATCATTTTGGGACACACCCTGTAAATAAAGAGCACAAAGATGTCGTCCTTCGAAGAGTTTTTAAAGCTCTTACACTATTAGTCATTCTACCTATACTATTGAAGTTTTCAATACATCTTCCATAGATATTAGTAAAAACTGAAGCTATTTAAAACCTGCCAATTCTAATTTGTTTATTTATATTTAACGTACACCACCTGTAACATCGAATTCTCGTCGTATTTACCTTCTTCATCTCACCATACCTCACGCCACAAGGTTTTTCTATCTTCCAGCCGGTCGGTTTCCGTCCATCACGCGGTGCGCGATGTGCGATGCTTTCACTCTCTTCGCCCGACTGGGAGTGGCCAAACTAGGTGCGTATCGATATTCAGAGAGGGAGACACGATCTGCCGCTCTTCGAGTCAATGCTCGTACACGGGGTAGTGAATCGCGACTATTTGCGACCGTTTGACCGCTTCAGTTGCACAAGCAAGACAGAGACAGTGAACAATAAATCAGCTGCTCGACGTGATTTCACAAAATCATCCGATAAAATAAAAACGTGGTGTGAGCCAGTGCATACGACGTCTCAGCGTCAGTGTGTAGTGTCAAATGTGACAACATAAACAAACTTTTTAAACGAAAATATGAGTTCGGTGCAAGATTCGTACGCGGGCAGCCAGTTGTTTGCCGGTTTGAGCGAATACACGGGGCTCGCCACTGACCAGCTCAACTTCATCATCAGCCAACTTGTTGCTTTAGCAGTCGCCACTTTGTACAGGACGGTTTTGCATCCTTCGAAGACTAGCACGGCTGTGAGACATGCCTTCGGACTGGTTTTCGGTCTGTTGATCGGGTATTTTTGTTTCGGTTTTCAAGCAATACATCTGGCTGGACTCCCTGCAGTATGTTACGTTGTGATAATCACCCAGAACCCGCATATAATGCATGGCATGGTGCTAACGGTGGCCTTAATTTACCTCTCTTGTCTGCATCTACACAGGCAAATCTACGACTATGGTTCGTACGGTTTGGACATCAGCGGCCCACTCATGGTGATAACCCAAAAAGTGTCTTCCTTAGCCTTCAGCCTGCACGATGGTTTGACCAAAAAAGAAGAAGAGATGACTGGCAGCCAAAAAAGCTACGCAGTTTACAAGACTCCAAGTTTTATAGAGTATTTCAGCTACACGTTGCTATTCCCATCCTTGATGGCTGGCCCAGTGATATTTTACAATGATTACATAGATTTTATTGAAGGTAAAGCATACGCCAAGGTACATGCGTCAACCCTGAACGGCAGAATTGTGGTTCATGAACCTAGCCCTGTCAAGATAATATGCAAGAAAGTTGCGGTTGCAGCAGCTTGTGCCTACATTTTCGTCATCTTCCTGCCCAAATTCCCAATAAGTCGCACCAAAGATGATAAGTTCGTCAACAACACAAGTATGAGTTACAAGTTTTGGTACCTGACTGTAAGTACAACGTTAGTGAGATTTAAGTATTATTTCGCGTGGACATTGTCGGACGCGATTTGTAACAATAGTGGTTTAGGTTTTAACGGTTATGCCGGGGACGGTACATCCAAGTGGGACGAATTGTCCAACGTCGATATTTTCCAGTTTGAATTCGCTACAAGCCTCAGACAAAGCATCGAAGCGTGGAACAAAGGGACTAACGTCTGGTTGAGAATGCTAGTGTACGAAAGGACGAAAACCTACCCCACTTTGTTAACCTATGGACTTTCGGCAGTGTGGCACGGATTTTATCCTGGATATTATTTAACATTCCTCAGTGGTGCTTTGTTTACCTTTGCTTCCAGAATAGTGAGAAGACATGTAAGAGATTACTTCATGTCTAGTAAGGAATGTAAACTTCTTTACGATATTATTACCTTCGCTGTGACGCATTTTGTGTTGGCTTATATAACTTTTCCGTTCGTTTTGTTGGAGTTTTGGCCCAGCATCGTGCTGTACAATCAAATGTTTTGGTGTTTTCACTTGGGGGCGATCCTAATGATGGTTTTGGTCCCGAAGTTCGTGCCCAAGAGCTTCCCCAAAGATATCAACGCTAAAAATAGCGGCATTGCTTTGGCTCTGCGACAGGTCAATTCTATTGGACATAAAGACTGATATTTGATACGCTTATAAAGCGATTTTTTAATTTTTTATATATTAAAAAATATATATGTATACATGTTTTCTTTTTCTAATGTTTACACTTGTAAATTTTAGATTTAACGAAATGTTTGTGAATGTGACCAAAAAGCTTTAAACATGACTCCTAAACGATTAAGCGTGAAGAATTTATTTATTTCCTGTACCAATTTACACTACAATCGAGGCATTGAGAAAAAAAAACATTAGATTACCTTTTTAAAATAATTTAAGGCCAACTGCTTAATTGACATTAAAAGTCAGTGAAGTGTAAATTGTTCAATGTGTAAATAAACCATTTCTAATTATTTTTTATCTTAAATGAGTTAAAATATTTAGATTTGAGGCTACACTAGATATAATAGATAAAAGTCAAAGTATTTTTTTAAGAAATCGCCTTAATTAAAATCTAAATTACAAACTGTCATACTTTTAGTTTAGTTAGTCAAAGATTCTATTATTTTTTATTGGTAATTATTCCTTCTCCAAAATTGTTCAGGTCAAAAATATGTAAGAGTATTAATGAAAGACGTGTTTTTAGGGTTCCATATATACAATATACGGATACCCTTGTAATATAACTCCGGATTTCTGCCTCTGTCACATCACAGCAATTTTCTCCTAAATTACTGGACGGAAGAGTTTGAAATTTGCCATCAATGTATAGTTTGGTGACCCAATCAGGAGTACATATCCTAAAAGAAGAAAATTTGATTTTAGGGGTACTTTTTGGGGGAAAACTAAAAAGATCGACGGTTCCCCCTGCCCCTGATCAACAAAACTACTGTCTACAATTTTGGAAAAAAAAAATAGAAAATTTAGAACGTTGCCCGAACTTTACAGGAAACATAAGGAGAAACCATTAATATTAATTTTGGGGGGCAAATTATAGAATTAAATGAAAATTTAAAAACAAAAAATCATGTAATACATCAAATGAAAGGTCCTATTTTGAGGAACACAAATATTTTTTTTGTATTAAAAAAAATTAATTAAAAAGATATTAACGAAAATATAACAATATTTACCTATTCCCCCCCCTTATCTCTGAAACTATAAATCGTAAAGTTTTGCAAAAAATTAGAGATATAGGGTCCGACCTGAAATTTACTGGAAAAATAAGGAAATTACAGAATTAAATGGAAAATATAAAATTAAAATTGTTTCTAAGGCATCATGTTATATATCAAATGAAAGGGCTCAATATAGCAAAAATAAATATATTTTTTTTCATATTTTTAATATAAATAAATTAAAAGATATTAACAAAAATATAAAAAATTTTCCCATCCCCCCCTTATTTCCAAAACCATAAGTTTTAAAATTTTGAAAAAAATACAGGTACAGCGCCTCACCGGAACTTTACTGGAAAAATAAGGAGAACCCCCTAATATTAATTTTGGAGGGCAAATTATAGAATTAAATGGAAAATAAAAAACTATGATTGTCTCTAACGGATCAAGTACTATATCAAATCACAGGGCTCATTATGACAAATACAAATATTTTTTAAAATTTTTTTAAAATAAGTATTTTAAAAAGATACCCATTCCCCCCTTTATTCGCCAAACTATAAGACCTACATTTTTTTGTTTACAGGAAAAATACGAAGAAATCCCTAATATTAATATTAGTGGCCAAATTATAGAATTAAACGGAAAATAAAAAAAAAATTAACGCATCACACAATACATCAGATGAAAGAGGTCACTATGAGGAATACAAATATATATTTTTTATATTTTTAAAATTAATTGTTTACAAGATATTAACATAAAGATATAAAAAATCCTGAAGCAGTTAAAATAAAAAGTCTATGTGTGGAAAAGATATTAGGGCAAATATAAAAAAATGCACTCATTCCCTGCTTGTCTGAAACTGGAATATTAGAATCTTGAAGCTGGTATGGAACCCTTAGCATGCGGGTCCAACTCGCACTTAACCAAATTATTTATGATTAAGTATGACTGATTTAATTGTTCAACATTTTTTATCCGTTTCTGTTAATAGTAGGGATATTAAAAAGTCTCTAAAAAGAGCTGATTAAAGATTTTAACCAAAAGATAATATTTACAATAAATTTGATATTGTTTGCATTAATTAAAAAAAAACCAAAGTATACCTAAGTAGAGCCTATAGCTTGAGTAGTACAAACTACTGAAGCATAATAACCATAAAACCATAAGAAGTCATTTTCTTTTAAGGCCACATTCCTCAACAGGAAAAAGAATACACCCCTCAACTCAGTTTGCGCTTAAAAACATGGAAATATCAATAATAGATCTGGTTTTTAAAATGTCTATTATCTCAGCAACTACTGCGTCAATTTTGACCTTCAAACAATTTTAAACGAGACATAACTTATTCAGCTGCTATAATGTAAAGCCTTCAAGTCAAGTTAATAGATTTCTCAATCAATCATTTTTTATTACTTTGTTTGGATTATAAAAAAATAGTGTACATTTTATATGAAGATAAATCATTTGATAAAACATTTAAAAAAATATAACCGACTTCCAAGTATAACTAAAAAGTTGAAAATAATTATAACGAAATACAACTATAGACAGTAAATAACACATTCAATGTTGTCAGGTACCTACACACAAAGTAAAAAATTTAAACATTAAAAGGTGCTCATTCTGTACCTATCTAGTATATTTTTGAAGTTGGTGCCAAGCAAATCTAAAATCATGCCTTGTATACTTATCTATAACTTCATCAAACTTGATTGTTGCTTAACACAACTTAACCTCCGCATAGTACTTTAAGCATTAATATGTTAAATATAAATTTAAAACTGTTACTTATTAGTAAGAACGACAATTTTAGTATCAGACATTTTCTCTGTAAACTAATTGTTTCAAAGACGAAATGAATCAGTTTTATTTCAATTCTCTTTTATTAAAACACTTTGTAATAACTGCCTTCTGTTACTATCATCCTACTCCGTAGGTTATGATGGTTGACATATACAGGGTGTCCCATGGTTCTGGTCTCGGATGATTGCGCAGTTATGATAGAAGATAGAATTTTCAAAATTTAGGGGTATAACTTCTAGATTGGGATCTATCCAGCTAAAATATTTTCAAGCATGTACCACTTCCGGTTATAGCGGAAGTTGATACCAACTTGCTTATTTCAAATGGAACACCCTCTAAATTATTGTATTTCTGAATTCTACTAGTAATTTTAATACTAATTCAGGTATAATATCCTATACTTAAATTCAGCCCTTTTCGAGTTATTCCAAAATGTTTTTTGAAATTCACATTTTATGATATTTCAGATAATTGCAAATTATACAACAACGAAGAGGAATTTAGGAAAACCATTCGTTGAGAGAGTAGAATAAACTTAGTGCTTCCAGAATCTGTGAAAAAAGTATGGACATTATCTACAGAGTGTGTACAAAAAAATCCCGAAAATTGAAATTGAAAATCTGGAAAAACTCAATTTTTTCAAATGGAAACCACTATTTTTATATCATAATCAGATTGAGCATCGAAATTAAGAGGTACTTTGTGAATAAGTACCTATACGAAATTCTGATAGTTTTCGACTTATTAAAAAAAAAATAAAACATTTTCAGCATCTTTAATAAAAAGTAAGCTTAAGTACATAAGTTGTCCATGACGGCTGCTAAGGACTCTACGAAAATGTCATTTTAACAAATGTTCGAAATGCCGACCGTTCACTTCTAAGCACTTATTTATTCTTTTAATAAATGAATTACTTTATTTAATAGTTCTGGTGCAATTATTGCAAATGCATTTCTTATTCTTTCTTTCATATTCTCTTTACTCGTTACTTCCTCTTTATACACAATATCTTTTATGTAACCCCAGAGAAAAAAATCCATTGGGGTTAAACAAGGTGAACGTGGAGGCCAAGCAACTGATCCGTTTCGTCCAATCCAACAATCACTAAACTTTCTATTTAAATATCGCCGAACTCTTCTGTCATAATGAATTGAAGAGCCGTCTAGTTGAAGCCACATTTTACTTCTTATGTTTAATGGAACGTCTTCTAATAACGGCTGTAATTGGTTTCTTAAGAAATCAAGGAATTTGGCTCCATTCATTGTCCCATCAAAAAAGAAAGGTCCAATAACGTTACCCCCAACAATACCAGCCCACACGTTTAAGGACCATTTAGTCTGAGATGTTGTTTTAAAACCTTTCTGGTTTTCATCACAATAGTAATGAAAATTGTGTCTATTTACGAAGCCATTTTTATGGAAGGTGGCTTCGTCTGAAAACAAAACATATGTTGAAAAGTCAGCTTCAGTCTGCATTTTAACTCTAAACCAATTACAAAATTCTTCTCTTGTTTCATAATCTGTATCAAGCAATTCTTGGTGCATTTGTATTTTATAGGGGTGAAACTTGTACCTCTTTATAACCCTATGAACGGCACTTTTACTAATAGCTAATTGGTTACTTATAGTTCTAACGCTACATATTGGATTTTCTATCACAGATTGCATTATCATAAATTCGTTTTCTTCACTAGTTACTCTATTTGGAACATTACGTTTACCATAAGAAACATTTCCAGAATCAACAAATCTTTCATAAAGTTTTGTAAATGCCTTTTCAGTTGGATGCCTTCGATCTGGATATTGCGTGTAAAACACTCTTGACGCGAGCAAGCTATTACGTTGACATTCACCTAATGCAAATATCATGTCCACCATTTCTTCTTTCGTAAAATTCATTTAGTTTAAGGATAATTATTTATATCAAGATTCTGAACTGGCGTAAGAATATACTGAAATGATTATAACATAATAATAATTTAACTAGTAATATTTGACATTTGTCATGATTCCATAGCACTCTTTAACATCGCAACAGAGACTAAGAATAAGAAATGCATTTGCAACCATTATTTACGAACTATTAAATAAAATTTGAAATTGATTTATTAAAAGAATTTCGAACATTTGTTAAAATGACATTTTCGTCCTTAGCAACCGTCATGGCCAACTTATGTACTTAAGCTTACTTTTTATTAAAGATGCTGAAAATATATTTTTTTTTAATAAGTCGAAAACTCTCAGAATTTCGTATAGGTACTTATTCACAAAGTACCTCTTATTTTCGATGCTCAATCTGATTATGATATAAAAAATATTGGTTTCCATTTGAAAAAATTGAGTTTTTCCAGATTTTCAATTTCAATTTTCGGGATTTTTTTGTACACACTCTGTAGATAATGTCCATACTTTTTTCACAGATTCTGGAAGCACTAAGTTTATTCTACTCTCTTAACGAATGGTTTTCCTAAATTCCTCTGCGTTGTTGTATAATTTGCAATTATTTAAAGGCCTTAAAATGTGAATTTCAAAAAACATTTTGGAATAACTCGAAAAGGGCTGAGTTTAAGTATAGGGTGTTATACATGAATTAATATTAAAATTACTCGTAGAATTCAGAAATACAATAATTTACAGGGTGTTCCATTTGAAATAAGCAAGTTGGTATCAACTTCCGCTATAACCGGAAGTGGTACATGCTTAAAAATATTTTAGCTGGATAGATCCCAATCGAGAAGTTATACCCCTAAATTTTGAAAATTCTATCTTCTATCATAACTGCGCAATCATCCAAGACCAGAACCATGGGACACCCTGTATATATATATATATATATATATATATATATATATATATATATTCAAACATCATATATATGCAACTCCTCTTGGGCCGCCCATAAATAATTCATTTCTCTAACGTTTTTATTATCACCCAACATGCAATATAGAGGCAGATGTTGATGATGATGATGTATAGATGGTTTGACAAAACTTTTTGATTGATATACCCAAACATCGTTATAAAAGGTTTTGGGGCAAGAGATCTGAATTAATACTAGTACACCAGTCTGTAGAGCAAAGTTGAACTCATTTTGGGACTTGAAATCAACAGCTAATTTCGTTATAACTAATGCTGTCATTGGACAAGATGTAAAGAATCAGAATTTGTTCTTAATAAGTGTTATAAGTCCTGATTGGATTATCATTAACAGAAAAAACTCAAAAAAACTCGAAAAAGGATTTTTTTTCAAAGATTTATTACCTTCTTTAGACTAAAACTAGAACATTTATTTTCATCAAAATGGTAGTTTATAATGTTAAGCTTTTATGGGTTCAAGATGGAGACTTTTAATGTGTAATTTTTGAAGATTTGTAATTGAATTAATTTAAAGAGGAATTTTGCAACGCGAACGTTATTAACAAGGATAGTTCGATCGTGATATGCCGAACATATTTTGAAAGCTATTATAATGAACTTCAATTTGATTATCTTGTATTTTCGTTTTGATACCAGTCACAATTTTTTAAGAAATTCTCTATTTACGGCTTATTTTTGTCAAAACTGCTGCGATCAATACGGGTGAACATTTATGTTGAATAGTTTCTGATTCTCTGCAGCTTTGCCATTGACAGTATTATGAACGTGTCGTCGTTTTACTATACAAGCAAAAAACTACAGATAATTTACTTCAGTTTGCTTGTAAAATCAAGTCAGTTATTGCTTATACATTATTATTTACATGATGCTGTATGAGGTTTGCTGTTGAATTTTATGTCACTTAAAAATCAATTATCAGAAAACAAAAAATATTATATTAGATAGATGAGAGTATGTTAAACAAATTTTATAGAAACGTATATCTACTCCAAATGAAGTAAATGTATCAATATTGACTTTAGTGAATCAGTCAGTGAATGGTATATTTGTTCAACGAGTACACATAATATTTGTATCGGGTAAACACAGAGAAGTTCAGCATTTATTGCTATTTACTGTTTAATCAGTTTTCTTAAAGCAATTTTCCCAATGCAACTTGATCTTCGACATCTCTAAAGGAGTAAAGAGAAAAGTTTCATTTACCTTCTTCAGAAGAAAAATGTAACTTTTTGAAGGCTAGATTGAAATTTTGGTTTAATTAGCTTAGTTGTAGTATGACTTATGACATATTATTATCGATATACAGAATGTTTTTCCTGATATTACTTAACCTGTATGTTTCAACTTTATAAAATAACGATAAATCTGGAACTGCCAATTGCTCAACCATTATCCATTATTTTTCTGACAGACCTCGAAAAGTGCTTATTTGAATGCATAAATCATTTCATAAACATGTAGTTTACAACAGTAAAAATGTTGAAGATGTATATTGTATCTTAAGAAGTGACAAGTAGGAATTTATTTATTTAAAATGTACCAATTATTTTCATAACAGTGATCAATTGTTTACTTGTTAACCCATTTTATACTTTTTCTGGTAGCGCCATCTATAAATCATAATATCCACGTAATGTATAAAACATTGTAAACTCTGTGTGGGTTCCAAATTTAATTGCCTTTAGTCACACCGAAATAAATTCACAAAACGGTCCCATACATAAATATTTACTTTTAACAAAGTCGTTGACTAACATTTAAACAAATGATCGGTACGACGCTATCTACTGAGCTTCTCCTGTACGTCACTCAACGTCTTTATATCCACGTTATTCTTTACGATCTTGTCCAACTGATTCCGACCTGCTGTCTTGTATAATTTTTTCGAAAAATAGCTCTTTTATTGTCGACATGTGTATTCGAATAGTTTTTCATGACTTTATTTATTTGCAAACTTATTTTTTATTGAGGATGATTAACTTTCAAACGGGTTCCCTTTAATTCAGATCGGAACGGTCGGAATCATCCTCTTCATGATAGGGAGCTAATCGATTCAAATGAACCACCTTCGGATTTTGCCAAATGCGATTGAACGTCATTGATCGTAATAATCACTTGTATGTACCGTCTGGTGTGAGCATTTACTCCTCTCGGAATTGTATAGCCAGAGTTTGTTCCTCTCTTGGAACCCGCCTGAATGTGTCTTCAGTTCATAACGTTTTTCATCCGATCGCCGGTTGTCAACATCTGCGTCCGGGCTAGTTCGTGTGTGGCCAGCATACTTTGTTTGAGTTGGTCGGCACAATCGTTAACTTTATTGGGCAGTTCTTCTGGTGAGCCTAAGGACAGGCTCTGACATCCTCAAAGCAATTTACCGAGAAAACATTCGGTAATCCTCTTATGTACTGTGGTTAAAACAGCGGGACCCTTTTTCTTTGGGACTACCTTTTGGGACTTTACTTTTCCAAACCCTCTTCAACATTCGATCCTCCACTCTTAGAGAATCCCGTTGGGCCCACAATCGCTTCAGGACGGCCGAGTAACTAGGAACCTCGTCCCAACATGACTTGAGTGCCACTCTATTTTTGAGCGAAAGGATTGGTTCAATGTCTGGGTCTGCCATTTGTTCCTGTTGACATTGCTCTGTTGTTCAGTCCTCATTCACATGCACATAGACCAGTCGGATTGGATTGGATTTCCTAGAGGGATTACTCAGAATTTGACACCTTAAGTGATATAGTTGCATTAGGTAACACTAACTGGTAATCTACCTGGTAATCTCACTTTGCAGTCGCATTGCCCTGTACGCTTACAGCAACCTACCACTCAAAAATGTTCCCGATTAAAAACTGCCGGCTTACATGTGTGCAAACTAGGTTTAGAAATAGTAATTAAACTTAACAGCTATATTTACCATTTTAACAAGATTTGTGTCACAATGTCTGTAAGTCTAATGACAATACCTTATTAAGGTGTTAATCAGTTGCTGTGATGATGGAACCTGACGTGGGCCCTAGGAACTTAATCTTCTGCTTCACTTTAAGGTATTGAATATATTGCCTGTTACTATACCCTCGGCCTAGTTATACCACTTATTTTCTTCCATTTCTAATGGTATATTTTGAAGTACGTTCTTAGTTTTAACTTTGTCTCAATTTCTTTGTTATTTTTGGATTTTTACTCACTGAGGAGACGGCTTTGATTCTTCTTGACCGACAGAAACTGCTTCTACCTTTGGTTGGGACATTTTTATGATAGCCTTTACTTCCAAAGGACCGTTGTAGTTAAAATTCAAATATCCATTAGAATTCGTAGCTTTCGGCAGGTGTATACTTACAATAGTGTTTGATCTTACTTTAAGTACCCAAAGATAACCAAGTTTATATACATTTTCGATCTCCATTGTAAATTTCATGGGAAGTTTTCCAATGTTAAATTTGAAGACGCGAGATGTAAGACCGACATCTAGGATTTTCAAGAAAATCAGTACACAGAGGTTCCGAATCTGTCCTAGGAGTTAAGGGAGAACAGTAACCTCTGTGTACTGATTCTCTTGAAAATCCTAGATGTCGGTCTTACAGCTCGCGTCCTCAAATTTAACGAAATGCATCAAATGCATAAAGAAGTGTTCGAGAGGACATTCAATTGTGGGAAGCGCAACTGATGAAGGTTCCCGACCAGAAACAATATATATTATATTTATATATAATATATAATGTCTTGCGTACAAAGGAATGACACCTCGAAGAGAGTATAAGTTTTCCAATATTGATGTAATCCAAACCAAACAAAATTCCATCAACGTAAACATTTATAGACACTTATAACAAGAATCTAAAAGTGTAGTGGAGATACGTTGATAAAATTTCTGCAGTTTGTGAGTCTAGTGTTGAAGAACAACTCATTCTTGCAATGTTAACAAAAACTTAGAAATTTAAATTAACAAATATTTTCAAAAAACTAATGACTACCTCCTGTAGATTATATACTATTCTCTCAGGTCGGTTCATTCTAGAGTTTGCTATATTTTTCTCCGCTAATATAAAGTCCATCCAGTGACAATTTTCATAAAGAGATGTCGACCAAATAGGTCTTAATTTAATTTCAATCCAGAGTGGAAAGACTGTACTTCAGAATACTTCATAATTTCCACTAGTTTTCATATTTACCAAAAGATATCGTCAACAATAAAAAAGTTAAAAAAAGCTGACCAAGCCATTAACTTTATAATTTTCACATAATATTTTCCGCAAACACTTTACCATCGAATTTTTAAGTAACAATATAAAAACGTAATGGACGCATTCACCAACACGTACCTGTTTCCGACGTTTTCTATCCGAAATTTGTTTGCTGTGGCTTTAATTCCTGAATGTAGGTCGTGTTTGTTGGTACACACCCATCACACACACACCTACTTTAATGCTTGCTGGATGTACGTGGAACGTCGTATTTTTTTCTGTAATTTATTTGTAAAGAAAGGCCCAAGAAGATTTATATTTATCTACTACTTCACCTTATTCCAAAAAAAATCGCTGTTCTATTTTTAGACTAAGTGAAGTAATAGCCAACAGATCTTTGTAGACCAAATTTGTATATTAGAAAAAAATGACTATACGCTAGTAAAGTATCTTTGACAATAGACATTTGCGCCATCTAGTGTTTTATTTGGGGAACGCTGGTTCTGTCAAGGCCGTAAATTACGTTTGCTGTGTTATATATTGAAATTTAGTTATCCCATAAAATGAAAAGAAAAACATCAAACTGAAAGTGCGGTGTAGTTGATTGTGAAAATACATCATGAAAAACTCAAAATTGCAATGATACCACTTTCATGGATTTCCATATCAATTAGAGATGAAGAAAAAATGAATTGCAGCAGTTCGACATCATGGGTAAATAAATTTGATTTCCACGTTAGTCATTATTGTATGTATACAATTAATCATAATTGTTCTTCTATTAACAAAACTGAGTTTTTTAATTACAGCAGTGGGGAATCCATCTCAACCAGAAACAAATTCAATGATTTGCAATGGTCAAATTGTTTGCGAAAAAAGTAAACAATGCACATAACAAAAGTTACAATCCAACTATATTTCCTGCAATATGTACATAAAAAGAAATATTTTCATGCTGGTTTGTGGGCTGAAAGATTACGAGTACCTACGACAAGAAAAAACTGAATCTTTAAGAGTCGATGAAGCTCCAATTGAGATTTACAATAGTAAGTAAATATATAGAAAAAAAAAACAAATTAACTTTATGCATTATATATAATTTATTGGTAGATTTCACTAACGATGAAGTTTTAATGGGTCAAGATAAAAATTTTGAAGTTGGAACAAGGATAATTAAGCAACAACAGATGCAAATGTACATGTTAATTCACAAAGAAATGAATATTGATTATATATTATTTATAGCTTTTGTAATAACTAATAATAAAGAAGCGCTCATAAAAAAATAAAAATAATGAGAATAAAAAGTGTTATTTATTTAAAAGAGTATAAATATTGATATATTCCAGGAAAGATAGTTGAATTGTAAACTCAGTTATGCGTCTACATTGTTTGATTTTTCTGCTCCATTGAAATTAGCCCAGCAAATCCTTGAATATGTTCCTGGTTGCCATGGCTTTTCATCCCTCCTGTAACTAAAAAGTTATATTTTTTTCTTTATTCCAAAAAGAAAATATTAATTAAAAAATTAAAAATTATGTTAACCTTAAATTTCAATTTATTTTGGAAAGAAAATGTTTACATGATTAACTTTTCTGATTACAAGAGTTATTGAATCTTATTTTTGTTAACAGAAAAACAATTGTGATTAATTTTATGTATTTAATAATGAAAAACTTGGAAATTTTTATATTTGCTCTTAATGACGAACTGCTGTAATCCATTTTTTCCTTCCTCTCCGATTGCTATAGAAATCCAGGAAAACGGTAGAATTGTAATTTTTGATTTTTCCTTGATGTATTTTCAAAATCAACTACACCGCACTTTCGGTTTAATGGGATAAATAAATTTTAATCTATAACACAGCAAACATAAATTACTGCTTTGACAGAACCAGCGTTCCACAAATAAAACATGAGATGGCGCAAATGCCTATTGTCAAAGATACTTTACCAACGTATACAAATGATTTGTTGCAGAATTATTCGTGTAGTATGATTTTAAAGAAATATTCATAGGTTTGTTAATAAAAAAATGCATTTTAATATTATACAAAACAAATTTGTTTGTTAGAACTCCTTTATTTCTTAATATCGGCACAATCACATTCATTACGAAAAATATTGAGGCAAACTAACAATGAAAACTCATGCCCTTGACAAATTGATATCATGGTGACGTCAGGACGTCAATTTCTGTTCGGTGACAGATCAGGATAACGTTAGATGCAGCTAGAATCTTTAGTTTTACAAAGTTTAATTTACTCTACCATAAAGGAATCATTTTCAACATTAACAGCTTACTTTCAATAAAAACTCCTTCATGAAATATTTAACAACAAAAACTGTTGCCCTGAAAGCTCAATTGATGATAAAATGTACTGAAAATTCCAGTATTTTCAAGAAAGCTAGACATGTTAACAACATTTAATTTTTACTTTGCTAAAAGGTATATTTTTGATATCAGTTACTGTTGCGTCCCCGCAACTTGTTTGTTCTTAGTTTTTAAAGTTGATTGAATTATTCAATTGATCTTTAAATTTTTGCACCTTTTTCGAAAACTCTCCGTCGTGTCAATGCTAATTTATATTTGTACATTTTTTGGTCTCTAAAAACAGAGAGAACAAGGATTCGTGTTGTGACCGCCGACGAGTTCGGAAGCTTACTCTTTTTGATTCAGTTGTAAGACGGCCGCTTTTTGTTGTTATTGTGTAACGATTTCGCGAGTTATTAGCTCCGGTCATAACAACCGCTAAACGACTTTTATTTGTTTTTTGTTTTGTGTTTACAAAAGCGCATCATTTGTTTGTTAAACCCGCATTTTTGTTTGCTTTATCAATGAACATTACGTCGCTATTTTTTGTGTAACGTGTCGTCCAGATTACTTCAAGAACGGACGAAGCTCTAAAACCGTTCCTGCTGCTGCGGGGCTAAAGCTCTGAAGAAAGTAGTACCAAGAAAACACCACTTGCAGGGCGTCGACTTGAAAGGTCAGTGATTAACTTTTATTTAGTGATTGAATTTACGCGACGGTACATTGTTTTATTAATTGTTCCGCTAAAGGTCCTTCGTCAATCACATACTTGATTGAACCAGCATTGAACTAAAACCGCAACATCTAATTCATACATCGAAGACATTACAGTTACCTACAATAAATATTTTAGATTTCTTTGGAAATAACACTTCATTCAGAATAAAATAAAATGTCATAAATCAAATTTTCATTTTGCAATCACATCAATAAATATAAAGCCATTGACAACGAAGTCAGAATAGACTTTGAAACGTTTGGTATTCCTGCAATATACGTAGTTTTATTTCTATTGTGGTGTTATTCTCCAAAAAAACATAAAAGTAAAATAATTACGTTTCAAAGTTTTATTCTAAATAAAATGTAAATTTAATGTCAATATATGGCAAAACAGCTGTAGTGCTGATTCGGGGCAAGAGAATTCGGCATAAGACACTAGGGGCAAATATTGATGAATTTGTACTAGAAATGGACCTATACCATAATTTCCGGTAGAACGGAACCTATTGTCATAGTCAGCTAGAAAGAAATCTTTCGGCGATGTGTTGGAATGGTTGAGACGGACTATTGATGAAACCGGGCGAGACATACCAATTATAATACTGAATATATCTAACCACGATATCCAAATTACCAAGTACAGAAATAAATTGTTTCGAACCAAAAAATTAATAACCATTGTTGTAATACTGATCGTACAAATTTCATCCAACATCGAATAGATACTGGAAAAGCTTAACCGATAAAAATAAAATCTAGGTTACTACCATTGGGGCAACAACAGAAAGTTAAGGAAAATATCGAAACCATCTTACAAAAAGGGATTTTTAGCCACCCTTTAGCGTATGGTTTGCCCCACTCTTTCTAGTGAAAAAGAAGAATGGAACTATCCACTTTTGTGTAGACTAAAGGAAACCGTCGTAATGAAGCAGAACTACTTCCTCGAATATATGAAACTCCATTTTAGACCTAAAGAGTGGATATTGTTCCTGGTGGTGAGCTTCAACGACAGCATAAGGATTTTCTTCCGTCCATATGTGGTTAAGGTGCTTATTTATAATGGCTTTATTTGAAAAATTTGCGTCGCCCGTGAATAAAATATACTCCAGAAATTCTGGGTGTTGTCTAATCATATGAAGCATCTAAAACGAAAATGCAAGATGGTTAGGAAAATCACGATGTATCAGTGCCTGAATTCGTTGTACAGGAGATAGATATAACAGCTGGTCTTTTAAAATAGCATGTGATCAACATGTAACGGTGAAGCAATTTTCTTAGTGCTGGTATCGGGTTGCTTGTCAATTACATTAACTAGAGCTTCTTCCAATTCTAGTGTTCTATTATCCCGGTGGCGACCACAATCATGTTTTCTAGGTTTGAAGCTACCTGTTTCTCTTAGTCGTTGATGAAGCCGCCCAAACAAAGTGTGTTGAGGGGCTACACGTTGAGGCTACATTGCAGCATATCTTCCCAACGCTTATAAGAAATTACCATTAGAGAGACCATAGACGCAATGCATGTCAGCCGTTTCTGCGTTTGAATAAACCGCCATATTGGTGAAATTTCGCGAGAAGTCACGCACCACTATCACTGTTTGTCAGTAAAAATCAACGAGAGTAAATTAACAAGTTGCCAATAAGAAGAATTAATACAATAGCCGCCTACAAGAAAAAGAAACACAAGGATTGTTTGCTTCTACGGTACACATGAAATTGATCATTTTTTACACAAAAACAATGGCAGTTACGAAAAAAAATCGCAAGTTATAAAAAAAGATTGTAAATTCATAAGAGACTCAATAACAATTTCAATTGCAAGGGGCGTACAAAAAAAAGTTGTAGCGGCAGAGAAAACACGTGAACCCAGAAACAGTACCACCCTGTAGATTTTCATGACCGTTTCTGAGATATTATAATAAAGACTTCATAGAGGCATTAATGCTCCAAAATTTAACTAAATATCTCGAAAACTGGAGTAGTCAGAAGTAAAATATTCAAGAAATTGTACCTTGTACATCGGTAAAGAAGCGTTTGCGGACATATCTTCATAGGAACTGTTCATCATAAAATGACTCGAAGAAGTACATCTTCAAATCTTTGACACTTGTTCAGTTACACCTTTTATTGTCATGGATCATATACTCAATGATCGCCTAAAGAATCTGAACTATTTTCCAGAATTAAGCTCATAAACGAAAGTGGAGTCTATAGCTGATTTGTATTGTGAATTTGTAATTTGTTATCATCGTTCAATAAAGTCTGCATTAATTCGAAAACCATTATAATTCAAACCTAGTTAACTGACTTTTTACTGCCGTGGATAACATATTAATAATTATTTATTTTTAAAAAAGGACCGACTTCAGTTTAGAAACCGTGTGCAATCAATCACTACTTTCAGACATATCTTCTTTTTTATCTGATTTAATTAAGGTACAATTCAATTGAAAATTTAAGCGTAATCTTATCTCTCTCTGTGTTTTTCTCCCTCTCTAATTTTTATTGTTTGTCTATATTTTCCAAATATATTTTAACTTTTTTATTTGTTTTATAATTTGGACCACTTTCTATAAATGTAACTAATTCAGTCTATATTGCATCGACACTCTATATGCTTCTGTGTACTGGACACTCCTATATAACTTATTGGTCTATCATTTTCTGAATCCCCCGAATAACTATAATTCAACTCAACTCAATATTACAACGGTCCTGATATCTTTAAAACCATCCTGTATAAGTAAATATCCTCTCCACACTATTGACTATTTCTATTTTTCTATTGTTTAAATTGTTCCTCTATACAATGATTTTACTTTGCCCCATATGTCTAGTATTCCATTTATGCAATTGATCATGGTCTAACAAAATTCACCTTTTTGAACAACATTTTATGACTATAAATTTACTCTACCATTTATTTCAATCACTCTGTATATGCAACTATTTCTCAATTTTTTAAACTCATGTCTATAATTATACCCCGTCCTACGTCCTTTAATTCAAATATCCTAACTGTTTATGCTTATATAACAAATGTTTGATACACCCGCAATAACAATAATTTTATCCCACAGTTACTTCAAACACCTTGTCTAAGCAACTACTTATATTCCAAACTATCTAACATTTTTAACCGCCCTAAAACTGTAATTATACTCCACCTTAGATTTCAACCATCGTGTATACTAAACTGCTACTGACAATTTTTAAAGCCTTTTGTATAACTGTAATTATTTTCCGTTCTATAAAGCAAATATCCACTCTGTATAACTATAATTTTGCTCCACTTATTTCAACCACCTTGTATACGCAACTACTTATGTGCTACCCAATACAATATTGATAGAACCACCCTGTATAACTAATTCCATTCCAACTAATATTTTAACCATCCTATGTATACAACTGCTTATGTACCAGCTAATATTACATGCACGCACGCACACACCTTCAACCGTATTCCAAACAGAAGAGATCGCCGGAATAACAAATTTTTGTTTTAATAAGCTACTGGAATATTTTCTGCAATTTCACGCAACTGTAACTTAACTTCGCCTCAAAAATAAACTGACGTCAAAAGCATCAAAATGAAAATCATTACAAACACCCTATACGATATACTTTCATGGCACTTCATCTTGAGATTTAAACTAGATATTTATAATGAAAATTTGACATTTACCATAATCTTTACAGTATTTGTGCATATATTTTTCCGATTTTGAGAAAAATGGTATTTTTTACGTTATAGAAAAATATACGAAATCAAGCTGGAACATATCTTTGCATAATGCAATTTATAATATTCAAATTGCGTGAGCAGTTTTAGAGAAAAAAGTGAAGATTCATTAAAAATCACTGAAATCTAGCCCCTTATTTACTTTTTATTCTGATTTTCTAGAAAACCGCAAATGTCATGTTATAGACAATTATATGGGACCTTTCTGTATTGTTCCTTAATATATTGTACTTTAAATCATCAAAATTGCCCAAGCCGCTTTTGAATAGTCGCTCGTCATACATAAAAAAAAGTTGTAGACGAATTGATAACTTCCTCCTTTTTGGAAAACAGTTAATTAAGAATTATTTTCTCTTTTTAGAACTGTCTTTTATAAAACGTGTTTTTTAACTATCACTTACTGCTATTTTATTCGGTTATGGGGTTGATGCTTTGCTGTTAATCTTTCATACACCATTAGAACCCAAATGTCTAAATTTGGTCTATTCATGTAAAATCCAGAAACTATGAAACTATTGAATTCCATTGACAGAACAATGAAACTTTGTTTTTCAGAAGGAAAATCAGTGAAACAGTAATTCCGAATTTAAGCATTTTCTTAATTCTGTCCGCTAAACTATGTTAAGAATGTAAATTTGTAAACGATATACTGTGTTAACTCTTGGATAAGATAAACAATATTTGCCTGTGACACAGATTGTTTGTAGTCATAAACATAAGTCGCTGTTTAGACGGATCAAGGGACTTGTTAAACAAAATTGCCGGTGTAATAAAATTTATATAAACAAATTTATCTGAATTTAAACAGAATTTATGTTAGCAATATTCGGTGGCATGGTAAATATTCAACTTGGCACCAATTCCGACAAATACTTCTAACATCATAATTTTTATATTAATAGTGCTGCAATGTCATTCTCATTTCAAAAATTCTCAGAGGAAAATCGTGAAAAATATCATTATACTATTTGGATTCGTATTTTGGGGATCTAATAATTTATCAAATACAATATTTTATAATAATTTATATTTCTATATGCAGAGTAAAAATCTGGTCAATTATTTCTTATGAATACTGGGAAATAATAATTTCTGAAATTAAATGAATGATCATCCACCTGATGACGATAGCAGATCCAAAGCTATTGAAATGTTGTGAGATCAATCATCTCAAGAGGATGGAAGTCTAAGGAAACTTCGAAAAACGAGTTATAATGTCTACCAGCTTCATACTAACATATTTTTTTATGTTTTTAAAATAAATTGTTTAAAGGATAGTAACAAAAATATAAATAATACCAGTTCCCCCTTTATTTCTGAAACTGTAAGAGTTAAAATTTTCAAAACAAAATAGGTGTATGTGTCCTCACTTGAACCTTACAGGAAAAATACGTGAATTTACTAATAATAATTTGGAGGACAAATTATAAAATAAAATCGAAAATAAATAAATATTTTTTTACTCATCATGCAATACATCAAATAAAAGGGTTTGTTATGGGAATACAAACATATTTCTCAAATTTTTTAAAATAAATTGTTTAAGCGATATTAACAAAAATATAAAAAAATATTAATTCCACCCTTTTATTTCCAATCTTTAAGACCAAACATTTTGAAAAATCATGTTTACTTAAACTTTAAAGGAAAAATAACGAGATACCCCTAATATTAATTTTGTTTACACAATATTGACATTTTCCCTTTATTTCCAATACCATACTACCTAAAATTTTGGAAATAATTAGGGATACAGGTCCTCACCTGAACTTTATTAGAGAATTTAGTAGAAAACCCCAATATTAATTTAGGGGCAAATTATAGAAGTGAATGGAAAATAAATTATTATTATTATTATTTTTTTAATTTTAAATAAAATTGCTCAAATACAATACAAATACAATACAAATATATTTTTTATTATTATTAAAATCTTTTGTTTATTAGATATTAACAAAAATATTAAACATGCACTTATTCCCGCCTTTATCTCTCTTCACTGAGAGTTTATTAGTATAATAAAACCCTAATGTTCAATTAGGGGGCCAAATTAAAAAATTAATAAACGTTATTATCTATATATAAATAGGCAAAGACAAAACGATTAGGTACCATTTTCTCCTCTGTTTCTCAACCGATTTTCTTCATTTTTGTTTTGTTTAGTAGCTACAGACGACCTTCAGTGCAGAATGCTAATCTTAATTTATAATATTGGTTCATTCATTAAATAAAATATAATAAAAATTCATTATTTACGTCAATAATGTCAATGCCAAACAAATGAATGTGCCGCCGCCGCCATTGAGCAATTATATATAGACAGACCAATGCTGTTATATACTTAGAGCATGTACTTCTGGAAGTGGCATGCAAGCGTTGTTATTGTTTAGTGGATAAAGTAATCGTTGAATATTATAATTATACAGGGCGATTCCAGATATGTTAGAAATCATTTTTTTCATGGGTGGCACATGAGCAATGGCATATAAAGGGTGTTTAAAATATAGAGTAGAGTGCAATTATAACTAATAAAATAATTATATAGGGAAGCCCATTAGCGGTTGAATTTACAGGGTTCTTGGAATAGAAGGTGCAGTAAAATTACACTTATACAGGGTGGTGCAAAAAATGTTATAAATAGATGCATATACAGGGTGGCGGAAATGGAAATGCAACATTTCGTAACCCATAAGCAGTTGTATGTATAGTTAAGATGAAATATAGGGTAAGAGCAATTATAGATATACAGGATGGTGATAAAAAATGTTAGAAAAGGAATTGATTTATAGAGTAGAACACGAAGAGTTCTATATATATAATGATTGAAATATAGGTCGGAGTAGAATTATAGTTACAGAAGATAATTAAAAATTTCATAAACAAAAAGAGTAAATATGGTGGGTCATAGGCAGTGGCATATACAGAATAGTTTACCCGGTGGTTGAAAAATAAAAAAATATTATGCGTGGTCCATAAGCAGTTGCATATACAGGGTGGTGGAAATATATAAAGAGATGGAATTATTATAATGAGGATTTTAATAAATGTTAGAGAATTGAGTGCAATTATAGCTATACAGGGGGGTTAGAAAAAATAAATATGTAGGGTAGCCCATTAGCAGTTGAATTGTTGTCATATTAAATTAAGAATTACGAATTTGAACACAAATAAAGTTCTATGAATTATACCTGAAAAAAACTTGAATTTCGTTACTTATTTGTAGAAGCGAGATGTAAGACCGACACCTAGGATTTTCGAGGAAACTGTCACACAGAGGTTCCGAATCTGGATCCGTTCTGTGTAATTGCTGTTCTCCCTAAAGTCCTAGGATAGAATGTCACGATAAAATTTTCATGTTCCTTAACCTGACAGAGATATTGAGACAATTGGTCGAATTTCGACCACTGGGCGACAGCTAGTAAAAATAATTTGGTCAAGTGCGAGTTGGACTCCCATACTTAGGGTTCCGTACCACCTTCAAGATTCTAATATTCCAGTTTTAGATGTCAAGTTTTAAATTATAAATTATTAAATATGTTATTCAAATTATTAAAAAATACAAATAAAATGTATTTTTGAAAATTTAAATAGTGTAGGTTCTAAAGTGGGAATTAAGTCGATGTGTAATATTTTTGTTAATATCTTTTAAACAAATGATTTAAAAATATGATATATTTGTAATTCACATAATGAGCCTTTTATCTGATATATTACATGATGCGTTTGAAAATTGAATTTTTATTTTCCATTTAATTGTATAATTTGTCCGTACAATTACTATGGGGGTTTACTAATAATTTATTTTCCGTTTAATTCAATTATTTAGGGGCCAAATAATAGAATTAGGGATTTTTTCATATTTTTCCATTAAACAAAAAAAATTAGGTCTTATAGTTTGGGGAATAACGGGGAAAATGGGTATTTTTCAAAATATATTTTAAAATATTCATTTAAAAAAAATATATTTGTATTCGCCATAATGAGCCCTGTGATTTGATATATTACATGACCCGTTAGAAACAATTGTAATTTTTTATTTTGCATTTAATTCCATAATTTGCCCCCCCAAAATGAATATTAGGGGTTTCTCCTTATTTTTCCAGTAAATACTACTATACTTCCAGTTTTTTCAAAATAATTCAGCTTATGGTTTAGGAGGGAATGGGTAAAATTGTTTATATTTTTGTTAATATGTTTTAATTAATCTATTTTAAAAATATGAAAAAAATATATTTGTTTTTTTCATCATGAGTCCTTTCGTTTGATATACAGGGTGTACACGGTTTGAGTGCAAAGATTTTTAAGAACAATACTTCAGGCAAAATCAAATCAAAAAGCTTTATAACATTTTTTAAAATAAACTATAGTTTTGCCAAAAAGAACACATAAAGTTAGATTTTATGTAGCCCTTGCTACAGTGAATAATACAATAATTTTGATTTCAAAATGTCGGTAAATCTAAATATGTAAATACTCAATAGCTTATACATCTTTAATAGCCACATTAAAAATGAAAATTGATTATTTAAACTCGAAATATGCTTTTATAATTTAGTGTAAGTTTCTCCGAATAGATATGGCAACGTGGCATACAGACCAACTTATTTACTACATTTTTTACTTTAACGACGACTGAGACTTACAATTGTTTTTGCGATTTCGATTCTTGTAAATAAGAATAGATAAACGGTAAAGTGATTTGAATGATATCTATTTGATGTAGACTTCGTGGTTTGCTTTCCATTTAATATATTTTTTAAATAAATAAAATCGGTTGTGATTAGTGTGTAAGTTCGAAAATTAAGAAAAGTGCGACAGTATTTATTTGTGATAAATAATGGCCGATTGTACAATTAGGGAAAGACATGACATGCTCTTAATTTATGGGGAAAGCAGACGTAATTGCAGAATAGCAAGAATGTTATACAAGGAAAGGTTTCCAAACAGACGCCTGCCCAATGCTAGGACATTCGTAGCTGTTTCGCAGAGGCTTCTGGAAACAGGTAGTGTAATACGACAAATAAACAATCGCGGACCACAGCGACATAGTCGTATCTTAGCTGCTGAGGATCAAATACTAGACGTTATCGACATCAACCCATATCGTAGCACACGGAGTATTGGAAGTGAGCTGCAAATTTCTCACACTGTTGTTCATAGAATATTACGGGAACAATTGCTCTATCCATAACACATGCAGCGGATTCAAGGGCTTTCAATTGATGATTTTCAACCAAGACTCAATTTCTGTCGTTGGTTCCTCAGAAAACATCGACAATTTCCTAATTTTGTGAACAATATTTTAACAACAGATGAAGCAAGTTTTAATAGGAATGGTATAATAAATTTTCATAATACGCATTCGTGGTCTGAGTTAAATCCGCACGAAATACGCCAGTCAGTATTTCAACACCAATTCTCAGTTAACGTGTGAGCTGGAATAGTTGGTGAATACTTGGTTGGGCCATTTATACTGCCTGCACGTTTGACAGGTGAGAATTACCTTTATTTTTTGAACAACACGCTACCAGATTTGTTAGATCAAGTGAACCTACAAACACGTTCCAAAATGTGGTACTTACATGACGGAGCACCTGCCCACGCAAGTCATCTAGTTGTCGACTTCTTAAATAGAACATTTCCCCGTCGTTGGATTGGTCGAAACGGACATATACGTTCGCCAGCAAGATCTCCTGATCTCAATCCTTTAGATTTCTACTTATGGGGACACATGAAAAGTAAGGTTTACACGACTCCAATTATTGACGAGAATGACCTTAGACAACGCATTTTTGACGCTGCTGACGAAATCCGAAATATTCCAGGAATTTTTTCTCGCATACGTGAAAATTGGATTAAACGGTGTGGTGCTTGTGTCGATAGTAATGGTGGGCATTTTGAACATTTGCTGTGAATAATCCGTTGTTTCAACTCAGTTCTATCATTATAATAAATTCGGTAAGTAGGATTACATATTTACTTGTCTAATATAAATAATATTAATTAAATCAGTAATAATGACTCTTCGAATAATTTAAGTGGTAAAAAACTACATATACAGATCTCTTGAGTTGAATATCATATTTACCCAACTTTGTATAATTGCATAAAAGAAACCGCAAAATACAAATTCTAATTGCAATACCTTGTATTAAAAACGTAAATATTTTCAACAAAATATTTCATACATTTTTATTTAATTCTAAGGTCAATATCATCAGTCAATACAAAAACACAGGTGTTTATTTTTTTGTCGGCGTAGTCATTCCTTTATTATTCGCGCTAAGAGTGAATCTGCTTCGAACGCGAGCGACGTTGCCGGATTGACAATAATTTACTTAATATATTTTAGGGATTTTCTTGGTTATTAAGGCCTACTGACCATAGTGGTATAAGAGTTTTTTTGTTTAATTTGGTGTATACTACCTCCACCTAAAATATATGCACTTAAACTATTTACACCCTGTATATAACATGATGGGTAAGAAATAATTTTAATTTTATACTTTCCATTTAATTCTATAATTTGCCCCCCAAAATGAATATTAGGGGTTTTTCCTTATTTTTCCTGTAAAGTTCAGGTGAGGATTTATACCTCTATTTTTTTTCAAAATTTTCCAGCTTCTGGTTTTGGAGTTAGGGGTGGATGGGTAAAAATTTTTATATTTTTGTTAATAACTTTTAATTAATTTATTTTAAAAATATGAAAAAAATATATTTGTTTTCGTCATAATGAGCTCTTTCATTTGATATATAACATGATGGGTTAGAAACAATTTTAATTTTATATTTTCAATTTAATTTTATAATTTGCCCCCCAAAATAAATATTAGGGGTTTCTCCTTTACAGTAAAGTACAGGTGAGGGGCTATACTTCAATGTTTTTTCAAAATTTTTCAGCTTATGGTTTCGGAGATAAGGGGGGGATGGGTAATTTTTGTTAATACCTTTTAATTAATTTATTTTCAAAATATGAAAAAATATTGAAAAAATATATTTGTTTTCGTCGTAATGAGCCCTTTCATTTGATATATAACATGATGGATTAGAGACAATTTTAATTTTATATTTTCTAATTCTATAATTTGCCCCCCAAAATTAAAAATAGAGGTTTCTCCTTATTTTTCCAGGAAACTTCAGGTCAGAACCTATACCTCTAATTTTTTTCAAAACTTTACGTTTTATAGTTTCGGAGATAAGGGGGGGAATGGGTAAATTTTGGTATGTTTTCGTTAATATCTTTTTAAATATATTTTTTTTAATATAAAAAAATATATTTGTGTTCCTTAGAATGAGACATTTCATTTGATATATTACATGATGCGTTTGAAAATTTTTTTATTTTTAAATTTTTATTTAATTCTATAATTTGCCCCCCAAAATTAATATTAGTGGTTTCTCCTTAATTTTCCTGTAAAGTTCGGGCAATGTTCTATATTCCCTATTTTTTTCAAAATTTTAGGCTCAGTAGTTTCGGAGATCAGTGGGGGGGAACGTTCGATTTTTTTTAGTTTTTCCCCCCACAAGTACCCCTAAAATCAATTTTTTTTCTTTTACGATATGTACTCATGATCGGGTAACCAAACTATACATTGATACCAAATTTCAAGCTCTTCCGTCCAGTAGTTTAGGAAAAAATTGCTATGATGTGACAGGAGCAGAAATCCGGAGTGATATTATAAGGGTATCCGTATATTGTATATACGGAACCCTAATTAAGGGAATCATGTAGCAGATAAAATAAAAACTCTGTGTGAGAAATAAAAGTGAGTTTTTTATACATTTAAAACTCTTAGTTTAAAAGATATTGGGGTAAATATTAAAAAAAAATCAGTCATTCCCTGCTTGTAAAAACTGGAATATTAGAAAAATATATACTTTGATTCACCTACATCAAATATTAGAGGTGGTACTGAACCCGAAGTATGCGAGTGCAACTCGCACTTGACCAAATTATTTAAAAGATAAAACTTATTTTATTGCCACAAAATTAATTTCCAATCACTTTATCAAGGGTTCTACGAAATTATCTAATTAACTTACATTTATTTATCGTTAACTTATAGTTAGATTCAAAACAGTTGTTTTTTAATCAACGACCTCATTAACAATAATTTTTTTACTTAAAATTGCTTACTCATATAATATCATTTAATTGTTTATTTTATAATGTTTTTATAAACAAATTAACGTTAAATTAAAAGCAGTTCAAGGTCTAGCAATTAATTTACATAAGTATCAAATATCAATGGGCAAAAACTGCCGGTAACTGCTAATTTATAAACTAAGAAACTTTTAATCATCAATGCTTTACATTGCTACTAGGCCCATGCGCAAAATCTTAAGACACGATACTATTGAACGTTAGTCGGGGTGAAAGTCTATCTAGGAATTACAGTAAAAAATTACTCCAAGTAACTTCCCAATTTATTTTTTTCAAACAATACAATACAAACAAAGATAAGTAGCGATTTCTCATTTATAACAAAAGCGACTGCTCACCTCACGGAGAATGCATAAGCTTCAAATGTTATTGTAATCCCGATATTTTGGTTAAAAGTGTATTGAACTATTCGCATCCAAATTTGCTCAATCACCTTGAACACACACTAATTAAATTACCCACGAGAAAAAAAAACAGTAAAAAATCGTTATAAACTTGACATACACACTTACTTCATTGCAATTAGATTAGCTCATATATTTTCATATTTAAAGCCAGACTTGTAATTACTTTTGGAAGGTTATGAAGTATAAAATAGATTAAGGTTGTCGTTAAAAATGGACTGAAACACTATCAGTAATATTTATAATTTCATAATTTTTCATGAATACTTTCCATTCGTCTAGAAATTTTCAATCCAAGGATTATTCTCTTTTGAGTGTAATTTTGGGTCGTACTACATGTTTGTAACTGTATTTTCATAATTTTATTCTATACTATATTTTGAACATTTTTTAATTTGGTAATTTTCACATCTCATGAATTTTAAGATTTTTTGTAAAAAACATTTTAACATTATCATTCATGAGCGAAAATTAAATGGCAAAAATGTTTTTAAAAATACATTATTTTCGTATTTAATATCTTGAGCTAGTTTTCATTTCAGGTTTTTTGATGTTGCATTGCTACTATTAACGTTTTTGGTGTTTTTGACATCTTTGATATTTCTGATTCTGATTTTTGACATATATGACATTTCTGGTATTTCTGTTTCTCACTTTTTTGACTCTCCTTTACAGTGACGTTGGCATTTTCAGTTATAACTGTTATTTGTGGCATTTTTGGCAATATCTAAACTTATACTAATACTTGAGTTGTAACGAAATAGTCACAATTATTTTAATTCACCTGATATTTATATCTATTACTAAGAGTGACAAAAAGAAAGAATAATTTGTTCAAGTGCGAGTTGGACTCGCATACTAAGGGTTCGGTACCACCTTCAAGATTCTAATATTCCAGTTGCAGACAAGCAGGGAATGAGTGAATTTTCTTATATTTACCCTTATATCTTTTAAAGAAAGCGTTTTAAATTTATAAAAAATATACACTTTGATTTTCCACACATAGACATTTTATTTTATCTGCTTCAGGATTCGCTTGATTTTTATCAGAATACATATGTATTAAATTTTCTAATTTGGCCCCCAAAAATTAACATTAGAGTTTTATTTTACTAATAAACTTTCAGGAAAGTCTTTTATAATCTACTGTATGAATTTTGAGGCTCTGTAGATTGGAAGATAAAGGGCAAAATAGGTCAAGATTTAAATTATAAATTATTAAATCTGTTATTCAAATTATTTAAAAATACAAATAAAATATATTTTTCAAAATTTAAATACTGTAGTTTCTAAAGTAGGAATTAAGTCAATGTTTAATATTTTTGTTAATATCTTTTAAACAAATGATTTAAAAATATGATATATTTGTAATTCACATAATGAGCGTTGTATCTGATATATTACATAATACGTTTGAAAATTGAATTTTTATTTTCCATTTAATTGTACAATTTGTTCCTAAAATTACTGTGGGGGTTATCTAATAATTTTTCTTATAAATTTCAAGTGAGCCCCAGTACCCCTAATTATTTTCAAAATTTAGGTACTATGGTTTCGGAAATAAAGCCATAAATGGGATTTTTTTATATCTTTATATTAATATATTGTAAACAGTTAATTATAAAATATGAAAAATATATATTTGTATTCCTCATAATGAACCCTTCCATTTGATGTATTGCATGATACGTTAAAAAAAATTAAATAAATATATTCCGTTTAATTCTATAATTTAGCTCCCAATATTAGGGATTTCTTCGAATTTTTCCTGTAAACAAAAAAGTTTAGGTCTTATAGTTTGGGAAATAAAGGGGGAATGGGTAATTTTTTTAAATATATTTTAAAATATTTAATTTAAAAAAATTAAAAAAATATATTTGTCTTCGTCATAATGAGCCCTGTGATTTGATATATTACTTGATCCGTTAGAAATAATCACAATTTTTTATTTTCCATTCAATTCTATAATTTGCCCCTCAAAGTGACCTTATTTTTCCAGTAAAGTTCAGGTGAGGCGCTATACCTCTATTTCTTTTCAAAATTTTACAACTTATGATTTCGGAGATACAAGGGGGGGAATGGATATTTTTTTTATATTTTTGTTAATATCTTTTTTTTAATATGAAAGAAATATATTTGTTTTCTCCATAATGAGCCCTCTCATTTGATATATAACATGATGCTTTAGAAACAATTTTAATTTTATATTTTCCATTTAATTCTGTAATTTGGCCCCCATAATTAAAAGTAGAGGTTTCTGCTTGTTTTTCCAGTAAACTTCAGGTCGGACCCTATACCACTATTTTTTCGCAAAACTTTACGATTTTTTTACGACATTTTCGTTAATATCTTTTTCACCAATTTTTTTAATATGAAAAAAATATATTTGTGTTCCTCAGAATGGGACCTTCCATTTGATGTATTACATGATGGGTTTGAAATTTTTTTATTTTTAAATTTTCATTTAATGCTATAATTTGCCCCCCCCCTCCCCCAAAATTAATATTAATGGTTTCTCCTTATTTTTCCTGTAAAGTTCGGGCAACGTTCTCTATTTCTTTTTTTTTTTCAAAATTTTAGTCTCAGTTGTTTCGGAGATCAGGGGGGTCGATTTTTTTAGTCCCCCTCCTCAAAAAAGTACCGCTAAAATCAAAATTTCTTCGTTTAGGATATGTACTCCTGAGCGGGTAACCAAACTATACATTAATGCCGAATTTCAACCTTTTCCGTCCAGTAGTTTAGGAGACAATTGCTGTGATGTGACAGAGGCAGAAATCTAGAGTGATATTAAAGGGTATCTGTATATTGTATATACAGAACCCTAAAAATAGATACATTGAGATAACGAGAGAAGGGAAGAATCTTTCGTAAGAAGCTTTCGTTTCTATCGTTCAGTCTCAAATGACTGCCGCTCTTTCACAGTTTATTATTGCGCTTTAAGTTGTCTATTGAAAAATTTTGTAAAAAAGAAATTTGTATTATTTTTTCGCCATAACAAATATTGAACAAAACAACGTTTCTGTGTACTACTAGAACTAAAAGTATGCATTTTACGTAAATCAAGGCGATGTGGCAGAGGTTTTAATCAGTTTCATCATAAACGCAAGAAATATTTGTTTACCAATTGGCATGTAAATTATATTTTACACTGAAAATAATGTGTACTCTAACTGAACCCCTTAAGTGAGATAATATTTGTGTTCATCAGAAAATTCTGCTAGAAATTCATGGATAAATTATTTTTACATAAGTGGTTGTTATTTAATGAAACTTTCATGTATGTTTCTTATACCCGAAAAATTGTATTCTTATGTTTAATTTGGTCACATAAAAAATCACCTTGCTACTAATGATAGTGCTTGTATTTTTAAATTGATAGGCCATTAAAATGTTTCCTGTTTCAGGCTGATAACAAAATATAAACTTGTAGTCTATAATTGGCAGGAAAATATTGTAAAATCTGTTCGAAAGTGGCTTGTTATTGTACTTATTAGTGTAAAGCAATGTATTCATAAATGGGGTGATAAAATTGAACTGGACGTTTGTCTGTTTATCTACAGTACCTTTGTGACAGCTTCACTCGTAAATTCAAGGTTTTATCATAAACGTACATATATCCAAATAATCGGACATTTGCTATGTAAACTAATTTAAACTCCCTAACATAATAATTTTTTCTTACATTTCTTATTTACATGGTGTTACTACAAGTCAACTCCCCCTATATTTCAACTACCCTATATATGCAACTTGTTATGAAAAATCCATCCAAACATTCTTTTTAATCACGCTACAATTCGATTCGATTCCATATTCCAACAACCCTGTACATGCGACCACTTTTGGCCATTCTACAAACACTTTTGTTTCCAAATTCTTCATTTATATTCTAACATTTTTGTAAACACTTTGTATAACTATGATTCCGCTCCACCGTATATATGCAACTTTTTACAAGTTACCTAATATAACATATTTTAAATCACACTGTGTAACTATAATTTCACTCCAACATATGTTTTAACTACCCTGTATACGTCTTCTAAACGTTGTTTTTGGCATATTCTTGATTACTTTTATGTTTTTTTGGGGATAACACCAAAAAAAACATAAAAGTACCCTGTATATGCATTTGTTTATGGCCACCTATTGTATTTTTTTAACCACCATGTATAATTATAATTCCAGTACATCATATATTGCAACCACCCTGTAAATGCAAATGCTAATAAGCTATCTTATAGGTAAAACAGTCTATTAAAAAATTTTTAGCGACCTGCATAACAATACTTTTACTCCGCCCTGTATGCCAGCTATCATTAATTTCCAACTGCTTATGGGGTACCCTACACAATTATTTTTTCTCGCTTTTTTATAGCCATACTATAATTCCATTTGACGCTATATTTTAACCATCCTGCATAGCAACTCTTATGGACCATCTGACATATTTTGAAAGACCCTGTATAATTATAATTTTGCACCACCAATTCATATTATATGCATCAAATTAACATGAGAAATCATGAGATCTTACTCATCCAAAAATTGCCTACTGTGCTTGAACTTGAAATGTCTAAGTATAAAAATATAATGCTAGGAAACTATGACGGAGGCATAATATAAATATGTTCGCAACATCATCAATCATCAATTTTTATTGAAGGAATGTTTAAAAAAAGTTTCACTCTCAAATAGGTCACCAAATCAACCTGTATTAAAAGATTTTTTCAACAGGAGTCTCACTTTTACGTAGGTTACCAAATCACCCTATATTGAACGCTTTGAAATTACCAACGATTTTTCCAAAGATGAGACCCTTACCAATCGATTTCTATCCATCGAAACTTCCAAATGGGAAAATTTCCTCAAAATAGTTAGCGCCATTTTCCAGAACTCAGTTACATATATATTGTTGTAAAGTCCGTGGGTTCAATTTAAAATTATATTTTTTATCTCAAAGTATTGAAATGAAACAGGGTCGGCTTTGGGTTTGCAAATTATCAATGTTTTATTTGAAAATTTTCAATTTCAATAAAAATATAATTTGATATCAATTAACAGCAGGTGTATTGTATTTCTTTTTATTTTTGATATACAGAAATAGTCATCACTAACTTTGTGTGTTAAAAGGGGGAGGAAGTGAAAATATCAAACATAAAAGTTAAAACAGTTAATATTATAAAATAAATAAGTCCAATAATTGCACAATTTGCCATGTCCAGATAACTTTTGTCCAGAAATTATACTGTAATTGAAATGTCTGTTATTTTTACATGAATAAATTAATTTAATCTCAATTGTCACCAATATCAAAACAAATTAATTTATTTTCCCATTTTGGAGTTTTAATAATAAATTGCAATTTGATTTTTGTCGTTAGCAAATGTGTGGAATTGGATGTTTTGTGAATCAATATTTATGTTATAAATTGTTGATTGTTATTCAGTCAAGAGCAGGCTACGTTTGAAATTTAATATCGTCAGAGTTTTGAATTATTACAAAAAATGATTGCTAGTGCGATTTGTGGAATTACTAAACTAAATATTTAATTTTTAATTCTTTTTGCTAAAATAATTACACCGCCGAATGCTCATAAAAACAATGTAATATGAAATTTTAAACTAGATTAATATATTATTATACTTTCTCGTCAGCCCTTAGTTGCATACTAGTTAAACATAAATAGAATAGTAACAATTTTTTAAATTTATTGTTTGAAAAGTCAAGGTATGACAAACAAATTTAATATTTTCTCTTTACGTGAACCTTATTAATATTAACTATTATCTAAAGAAAAAATAAAATTATACCGTAGCCATTGTAATTTAAAATTGTTATTGCATTTCTAAAAATTTCCTCTTCACATACTGGAAACCAACCAATACAGTAATGTTTTATATATGCCATATGTCACAATCATACCACGAGGGTGGTTCAAATATAAACCATATAATATTCTATTAATAAGTTACAGAGCTGACATTTTTTACTGTGTTTTTCCAGATAGTCTCAGTCACACTCTACACACTTTTGCTACATATCCGGAAGCTTTCAGATGCCTTTTTCGTAACCGTTCGCGCACGAAGGATTTTACCTTCGCATTGCTTTCGAATCGCAGTCTGTCAAGTGCCTCTTTCAATGGACCAAATAAATAATAGTCGCTTGTTGACAAATCGGGACTATAAAGAGGGTGTTTCAGTGTTTCCCAACCCAATTCGTTTTGATCTGTAGACAGGTTTCACCGTGTTTTTTACTCCTCTCATGTCCCAAAATACGGTACACCACACCTTCCCCGCTGACAGTGTAACCTTCCTTTAACTGGCGCGCCTTCGTCTTTCTTCCTCCAGTCCATAGACGCGAGTTTACTCTACGGAGTATAGTAGTGCACCCAAGTCTCGTCTGCAGTGAATATTCGGTGCAATAAATCTTCTCCTTCCTCTTCACATCTCTGCAGGAAACGCGTGCAAACGTCCCAGCGTGTGAATTTCTCCTCAAAATTCAGAAGTCTTGGCACCCATCTGGCTGAAATTTTGCGGTAACCGAGTCGTTCATGAACTATTTGCTTAATATTACCTAGGCTGATGCCCAGTTTTTCAGCCATATCGTGTACAGTACAGCATCGGTCTCGCAAAATGAGTTTTTCTGCAGCGCTGACGTTCTCATCGGTAACAGTTGTTTTGGGGCGCCGCGCATGTGGCAAGTTTGCAACCACTTCTGGGCCTTTTCGGGCAGCGAAACACCATTCATACACTTAAGTCTTGGAGGGGCGGGGATAAACCTGCTCGATAATTTTCAAAAAATTATCTTTGATCTGAGAAAAACGAATGATGCGTTGCGGAACAGATACTGGTACATCCTTCTCGCTCATGGCTATAAATACACCAACTAGCGAGGTTACGCGCTGCCCACTCTTTGTTTACGACACTAAATTTTTCGGCCGTTTATTCAAAAGTTCCGATTTTTATTTAAACCACCCTCTTATTCAAAACGAAGATGGACCATGCTTGTCAGAGCAATTCCATGCATGAAGCAAGTCAAATAACTGAAATATCTAGGTGTGATCATTAAAAGAGGGCTGTTTCTCACGAGTCAAGTCCAATTTTCATTTGATATTGTTCACATGTACTAGTTTGAAATTTGAAAATTTTAAATTTTGAAATTTTGAAATTTTGAAATTTTGAAATTTTGAAATTTTGAAATTTTGAAATTTTGAAATTTTGAAATTTTGAAATTTTGAAATTTTGAAATTTTGAAATTTTGAAATTTTGAAATTTTGAAATTTTGAAATTTTGAAATTTTGAAATTTTGAAATTTTGAAATTTTGAAATTTTGAAATTTTGAAATTTTGAAATTTTGAAATTTTGAAATTTTGAAATTTTGAAATTTTGAAATTTTGAAATTTTGAAATTTTGAAATTTTGAAATTTTGAAATTTTGAAATTTTGAAATTTTGAAATTTTGAAATTTTGAAATTTTGAAATTTTGAAATTTTGAAATTTTGAAATTTTGAAATTTTGAAATTTTGAAATTTTGAAATTTTGAAATTTTGAAATTTTTATTTCTAACGCATCATGTAAAATATATCAAATGAAAGGGCTCATTATGACGAAAACAAATATATTTTTTTAGATATTATCAAAAATTTTAAAAAATTTCCCAATTCCCTCCCCCTTATCTCTGAACACTGTAAAACTTTGAAAAAAAAATAGAAGTATAGGGCTTCACCTGAACTTTCCTGGAAAAATAAGGAGAAACCACTAATAATCATTTTGGGGGCAAATTATAGAATTAAATGGAAAATACAAAATTATAATTGTTTCTGACGGATCAAGTAATATATCAAATCAAACGGATCATTATGGCGAAAACAAATATATTTTGTCCATATTTTTAAAATAAATTATTTTAAAAATATTAACAAAAATATAAAAAATTGCACCCATTCCCCCACTCTTATATCCGAAACTACAAAACGCAAAAAGTTGAAAAATTAGGGGTGTAGCCCCTCACATGAACTTTACTGAAAAATAAGGAGAAACCCCTTAATATTGATTTTGGGGAGCAAATGACAGAATCAAATGAAATATTAAAAATTAAACTTGTTTTTAACGGATCATGTAATATATCAAATCATAGGTCTCATTATGAGGAATACAAATATATTTTTTTAAATTTTTTTAAAATGAATATTTTAAAATATATTTAAAAGAATATTTAAAATAATTACCCATTCCCCCTTTATTCCCCAAACTGTAAAATCTTTTTTTTTGTTTACAGTAAAAATACGAAGAAATCCCTAATATTACTATTGGGGGCCAAATTATAGAATTAAACGGAAAATTAAAAATATTTTTTAACGCATCATGCAATACATTAAATGAAAGGGCTCATTATGAGGAACACAAATATATATTTTTCAAATTTTTTTAATTAATTAATTACAAGATATTAACATAAAGATATAAAACTCCAATGTTAATTTTGGGGGCCAAATTAGAAAATTAAATACATATGTATTTTTATAAAAATCAAGCGAATCATGAAGTAGATAAAATAAAGTCTATGTGTGGAAAATGAAAGTGCATATATTTTATAAATTTAAAACGGTTCTTTTGAAAGATATTAGGGTAAATATAAGAAAATGCATTCATTCCTTGCTTGTCTGAAACTGGAATATTAGAATCTTGAAGGTGGTATGGAACCCTTAGTATGCGAGTCCAACTCGTATTTGACCGAATTATTTTTGTTTACTGGTGTTATACGTATATGTAGTACAGGATATATGAGTACACACATGATTAGTTTGAATGCTAAGTCAACTCCACAAAGTTTTATATGTTCTGAAATTATACACGTATCAACAGACACATATCAATAAACTGATAAGTCAAATTCCAGAAGACGACACCGTCTAATTTACTAATTGATATGTCTCCAGAGTGTTGGATGGTTTACCATCCTCCTAAATTGTTAACCATACTGAAGTTTGTAATTTCCACAGCCATCACAAGATCAAAGTCGTTTTGATATACAAAGAAGACGACTGGAAATACAAATATGTATTTCGTAATCGTTCCCAAATTTTAGTTTAATTAGAAATTTCGTTTGTGTTCGTGCTTTCATCTCCAGACTTTGGAAGAGCTGCGGGATTAACTTAGATTAATATGGATGAAGTAAGGTTAATCTGGAGAGAAAAACAGAATCCCGTTGTTATATATACCTAAACGTATCTGTAAAATTACGAAGCAGCCCGATTTTTTATGATACTCGACACTTCTTTAATCTTTGATCATAATATCAAATACACATTAATTTTGTAAATAATCCTTGCGTTTAGAATAGGACGAAATTTAGGTTTTCAATAGTTGACCACTTCTATCTGCTGTATATCAGGTACGTAACAAATATTGAATTATAGACATTCTAACATATGTGGCCTATCAGGGTAGTCAAGGATCTTTCCAAATGTCTACAGAAAATCTTCCAATAGCAAGAAATAATTCACAAAATTCTAGCGACTCTAGCACCTTGAACCTAAAAATTTTGTTGGGTGTTTTTAAAATACACTTTATATGTTTTTAGAATGCTTAGAGGGCCAAACTCAACCTAACCTAACCTGTATGCCGAAGAAAAACTCAGATATTTGATATGTAGGGACAATATAAGTGCTTAAAAAATAACTGAGGTTAACAACCTTGGATTCATTTTCCAGGGTTTGAGTTTAGGTTTTCTTGTTTAAGATTTGGATGGAGTTTGCAACCAGGAAGACAGATTATCTAATACAACTAGTGATCGCCCAGTGGTCGGAATTCTACACTATTTCATGAAGTTGTAAAAAGTATATTTTTATAAGAAACAGAGTTGTGGAGAAATCGGAGAAGTAGATGTAATGACCAAATTTGTCCACTCATATTGACAAATCTATTGAAGTAAAAAGAAAATAAAAAATGTAATAAAATATCGGTATTCGAAATATTTTTGACAAATGAATGATTCCTCAAATTTTTGGCTGGAACCGCTGATGGCAAAATATTCGATATAATAATTATTATTTGCAACCTAACATTTTTGTCGTTTGCGGTTTCAATCAAGTTCAGGAATATTAAAGAAAAGAGAGGACTAACAACCCTAAGAGAACTTAAATATTTAATACATTCTCTATTGTCCGCTGTCTGACAATTTTTTACACAACACCTTCGGGAAGGTTGTGACAACAATATATTAATCAAATAATTAAATTCACATTAAAATCAGAATATTTAATATGAAAGTTACTGCAACGCGTCAAAAAATTAATACTGATCTACTACATTTATTATTTTACCACAATAGCAACGCTTTCATGCCACTTCCAGAAGTACATGCTCTAAGAATATATCTAACGATCGCTCCCTTCTTATATAATTACTTAATGTTTTGAGTTTTGACCGTCTGGCGGCGGCGGCACCACAGATCAAACAGGCGGTACGGAGGCACTCTCAGTTGTTTGCCGTTGACAGTATGAACGTAAATAATGAATTTTTATTATATGTTATTTAATGAATGAACCAATATTATAAATTATTATTAGCATTCTGCACTGAAGGTCGTCAGTAGCTACTAAACAAAACAAAAATGAAGAAAATCTGTTGAGAGACAGAAGCGAAAATGGTACCTAATTGTTTTGTCTTTATATATTTATATCTATAGTCTATATATATTTATATCTAGTTATTTTAAAGTTGCAGAGACTTGTAGATGTTTGTTTGTTGTAGCATGAAGACTCCTGACTGGGCTAGTTCTGAATTCTCCTCATACTAGATTGTTCGTAAGACATCTAAGTTTTCGGTAATTTTTTATTGCCGATTTTGTCGCAGATGGCATCGTAGCCTCATTTGCTTTTAATCAGTGAATTGTATATATTTAATAAGTTAATAAAGTTGGTTCTACATGTGCCGATTTCATAGATTTTTCACTAAATTGATTCCAAGCTCTGCTAAAGTTTTTCAATAAGAGTTTTCCATTTCATAGCCGGGTCCGTGATGTCCCAAAAACTTTAATTCCTTTACCCAAGGGTGTTTAGTTCAATGTGCATCCGCAAATGCTTGTTTCAGTTCATTTAGGTGTAATTACAGTTTTGTTAGATTATCTGTGTTTAGAATGACGTCTGCGGCCTACTTTAGGTTGCTAAGCGCTTCAACGTTAATATGTATTCTCCCAGTTTAAATAATAAATAAAATAAGCCTAAAAAGCTGACTTTAGTTATTTGATTGAATCTTGAAAGTAAATTCAAACAAGTTTTTCAAATCTTGTGTACAGTAAGTAATTTTTACCAAGTTCTTCAAAATAAATTTAAATAATTTTCCAAAACTCTTCTGCCGTGAGTGTGTTCATGTGGAAAGAAGCAGAGAAGACTGTCAACTGTCAAATTAATTAATTAATAATTAATTAATGTGTTCCATGTTGAAAAATCAGGCACTTGCTAGTCGTTCTTATTAATTTATATACCCATAAGGACGGTAAAACAAGAAAACAAAGAAAACAACTTCTGCCGATAAAGGCTGTATTTTTGTATTTTACGAGTAAAGCATTAATGATTGCAAAACACCAACGTAAGTATATGACTTGAAATTATTCAACTTTAATCGTATGTGAGAAGTGCCTCTGAATGTCAGCGTATTTTTTTTAACACCAATTTAATTTCGTTCATCCATAAATATAACACATTTATTGCAACGCTTGGTCCTGACCTCCAACTTATATCATCCAATCAACTTTATTTAAACCACAGTGAGCGTTAGTATTTTTAGAACATTGCCAAATTAAATTCTTTTGTAAGATGATAATAGGTCAGATTTTGGTTTAGGATTGTACAGCGATCAGATTTCCATTTTAGAACGCTGTTAATGTATTGTTATTTAGTAATTTATTATTTATCCTATTAAAGTGGTCTTTAATCTTTTTATTTAGAGATATGCGAGTTAACAAATAGGGTTAGCTTTTTAACACGTTTCATTTGGAACAATATTTATATGTCTCTCAAATATTTTATTGGAAAACGTCACTACACTTGAGAAAAAAGGCCGAATATTCTAAAATTCCAAACGTTTCAAAATCTTATTCTCACTTCGTAATCAATGGCGTTTAAATTTGGTTTAAAAGGAACTCTTATACAAGTCCTTTTTATCCAAAGTTTCTTAATCATTGACAATGGGGTCTGACCTAGACCCCTAAACGTTTGGAATATACAGCAATTTTCTTAACTGTGGTATTATTTCCCAAGAAGTACTTAGACACTGCATCCATTGTGTACGACAGATTAATTTTCTTTCGGATTTTAACAAAAGGCCAGTGTGAATATGCATTGGTATATCTGGATAATCACATAAATGATTAACAAATTAATGTTCATTTTTTTCTTGTCGATTCTTTCAAAAAAGCCTACTGATAATGCAGATACCTCCAATGCCAATAGAGAATTTTAACCGTAGAATTCATTAGCATTGAGAAAAAGGAGGTTGCAATTAAACAAAAATTAACTAGACGACTTTTGAGATTTGCCTTCGGCGTCAGTTTCCGTTTTCCAAAGATTTAGGAAGCCTCAAGTTTAATTCAGGCAAATTCTGGCAATTTTTGAGCTGGCCCCTATTATTTCCAACAAATAAACTTTTTTGTGATCTATCAAAATTTTCAAAAAAATTGAAATAACTTTCAATTGGAGTCCTTTAGACATTAGGTGTTTCCCATGAAGTTTTTTGAAATTTATCGTAGATTCTAAAAATGTTATAAACAACAGAGTTTCCATTAAAAAAACAAAGTTGGTATCCACTTCTGGTAGCACCAGAAGTCCTAGATAACTGAAAATATTTTAATTGAAATCAGCTCCTCGAAAAAACCTCGTATACCAATTTTCAAATTAATACTCCGAGTACTTTTCCATATAGATATCGACTCAGCTCCTCGTGGTATCTGGACCTGGTGCAGGACGTGAGAAAATAATTATACAGGGTATAATTAGTTGACTGCATATATTTTAGGTTTCGATAATATACACCAAATAAAACAAAAAACTCGTATAACATTATGGTCTATAGGCCTAACTAAGCGAGAAAATTCCACGTTAAGTAAATTATTGTCACTCCGGCAACGTCGCGGTAAAATCAGATTCTGTTTTGGTGCAAATAATAAAGAAATGAGTCACCACAAAAACATGAACACCTGTAATTCTTTGTGTATTGAATAATTATGTTGTTTCTAGGGCCGTTAGACTTACTTAGGTAAATCCAAGCTTATAAAGTATCATTTTCAAACAAGTACGCGTTTAACAACTATGTATTGAAATAAATATTTATATTTGGCGATTTATTTCATGCATCAAGTTGAAGAAGGGAGGATACAAGGTTGTTTACATATGATATAGAAACATTTCGATAAAAGTATATTAAACATTTCTTATATGTAGGTACTTCTTTTATCTGTTAAATTATCTGAAAAATATATATTACTAATTAAATTAATATTATTTATGTTAGACATATAAATACCTATGTACTTACAGGACATGTCATTATGATAGAGCTCAGAAGAACAAACGAATTCTTCATAGTGAGTATTCAAAATTCAACATTTTCCTATTACATCTGCTTTCCCCACAAATTAATAGCACGTCAAGCCTGTCCCTAATTATGTAGCCTGCCATTATTTATCACAAACTAATATCGTCACACTTGAACTCATAATCCACAACCGATTTTATTTGTTTTTGCAATATATTTTTTTAAATGAAGATAAAATCACGATATCTACATCGAATATCACGCAAATCACTTTCACTTGATACAAATTTTCCCACAAGAACCTATACAGCAATAAAACAATCGGTCAGCTGTATTTAAAAGTAAACATGTACCAAGCTCGGCGTTTTTAAATGGCACGTTGCCACATCTGTTCGGAGAAACACCCGGAAAATTATAACAGATTTTAGAGTTTAAATAATAATTTTCTTTGTTAATACAGTTATTAAGTATAAACTATTGAGTATTTACATACTTAGCTTTATAAGCATATTGAAGCCAGAAATAGTATATTATTAACGATAATAATGGCTACCTAACTTCTAACTTTTTTTGGCAAAACTATAGTATATTTCTGAATATGTTATGCAGCTTTTTTATATGTTTTGAGCCGCAGTATTGATCCTCAAAATCTTTGCACTCAAACAGTTTACACCCTGTATTTAAATTTACTAACTAACTCAGATGTAATAAATTGATCTAAATTTAGAACAATCTATACAACTACCTAATCAAATTCAGCTAGAGTGCTATGGGATTTACATATCGTCAATATTTTATAAAGACTGTCAAACTAAGGAAATATGTGCATTTTGGTTTTAACTGTAAAAGATAAATACCAAAAATTGGGATATGTATATATTGAACTACTTTTATTTCAAGTGAATCAGCTAGTCCTTAGATATAATTGTCTTAGAATCTCAAAGCCAAGTTACCAAAAAGTATAACGGTGTCAAATTTACATACAAATCAAATCATCTAACAAGGTCATCGATGCCGATACTGTCTATTCTGTCTAATCTTTAACTGACTTCATGTGAAAGTTTGTTGGCAATCCTACTTTCAGATTACTATCTTGTAATTTGCACTGTAAAATTTAATGTTCTATCAATTTGCAGTAAAAATACTTCTCCATTTTAATAAAATGTTTAATGACTACATTGGAATGAAATTTATAGTCCATAAATGTGTAGTTGTTAATGAATTCTTATAAAAAATAAATCATTTCATTGCTTCTTTTATACGTTTCTCAGTACAAAACAGTACAACAAATATTTCTATAAATTGTAGAAATTAGAAAACTTGTATTAGCAATATCATCAGAAAAGTAATTATGGGAAAGTTCTTGAGTTATATCGAACTTACACGTACATTTTAAATTTGTTAATAAGACAAAATTTTTGTTTTTCATTATTCGTTTCGACAACTAGGTTGTTGTCTTCTGCAGGTCAACCTAGAATACATCTATGAATAATTCCTGTTGAACCTATGTTTGTTTGTACAGTGTTACTTCTTATTGAACGGGCACAACTTTCTTCACGGAAAAGTTCTTTGTCTCATTCTAGTATTTTTGTAGAAGAGAAAACAACTTTTTGATCTCGCTGATATTCATTTTGCGGTTAACAATTTACAGTTAGTACAATGTAGACCAATTCTTAGTAGGTCGAATTTTGTACATTTTTTTTAATAACTAACAAATTATTTCAAAAATATGAAAAAATATATACTTATATTCCTTATTCTTCTACTTGATATACATGATGCTTTTGAAAAAAAAAATAATTTTCCATTTAATTCTGTGATTTTGACCCCGAACTTAATATAAGAGATTTCTCGGAATTTCCCCCGTAATTTTCAAGTGCGGCCCTATATTTCATTATTTTCAAAATCTTGGGTCGTGTAGTAAGGGGAATATGTCGTTATTTAATATTTTTTGATAGCTGTTAAACAAGTGATTTTAAAAATATGAAAAATTTATATTTGTATTTCTCATAATCAGCCCTTTCATTAATTATATTAGATGATGTGTATAAAAAATATTATTTTCCATTTAATTCTATAATTTGAGCCCCAAAATTAATATTAGGATTTTCTACTAATCTATCCTATAAAATTCAAGTAAGGCCCTATAATCCTTATTTTCTTCAAAATTTAAGGTCATGGATTTGGAAATAAAGAAGGAAATGTGTATTTTTTAGATATTTTTGTAAATATATTTTAAAACATTTATTTTAAAAATGTCAAAAAAATATATTTGTATTTCTCATAATGTGTCCTTTCGTTTGATATATTACATAAAGCGTTAAAAAAAGTTATTTTTCTATTTTCTATCTAAATCTACAATTTGTCCTCCAAAATTGATTTAGGGATTTTTCCAAATTTTTTCAATAAAATTCAAGTGAGGCCCTATGTCTCTAATTTTTTTACATATTATAGTTCTGAAGATAAGATTTTTTTTCATATTTAAAAAATATGAAAAAAAATATTTGTATTCGTCATAATGACCCCTTTGATTTGAGAGAAGGTAGAATTGTTAAATCTTTGTATAATTGTGTTAATAACTTTTAAACTAATTATTTTTAACATATGAAAAAAATATATTTGTGTTCCTCAGAATGAGCTCTTTCATTTGCTGTGTTACATGTTTCAAATAAAAAATTCTGAATTTTTAACTTTTCATAGTTCTGTAATTTTTCCCTCAAAATTGAAATTAATGGTTTTTCCTTATTTTTAACCGACTTCCAAAAAGCAGGAGGTTATTAATTCGTCGCATTTTTTTTTTGTATGTATGTTATTTGATTTCTTCTCTTGTGGTGAACGGTTTTGAATGAATATGATCTTGTTTAATAGAGTATATATTCGGATTGGTGAAACTACAAATTTTGGAAATGAATTCTATTGGTAAAGCGATGAAATTTGTGAATGAACAGATAGATGTCTGCATGGGAATCGACCAATATCCCTAACATACTGGTCGATTTTTCGAAAACTATTTATGGATGTGTATAGTTTATTAACGTTTAATCTATTAAGGAAGATCCCTAGGTGATCTCCTATATTTTTCTGCGACGTGGAACTTGCAGTTTTGCAGAAAATCGCATTAAATTCCAAAATTCTTATCAAAAATTTCCTCGAAATGACAAACGGACATTTCCTCATAAATATTTTAATTCCAATGTAATAGTGCGGGAATTTTAGGCACGGGAAGTTTTAATTGCGAATTTGAAAATTTTCTATGTACATCTCAAGCATATAGGTAGTAAAGCATAGTATTTTCGGCTCCTTAAATCATTGAGTACCAAGCTCGTTTTGTTTGTATACCAGGCAAATACCTATTTAAAAAAAATTTCCATTTTGCGAAGACGGTGCTTTTGGTTGTCACATTTTCCCGGCCTAATATAAAATTCAGTGACAACACATGTCAAACTCTAAACTGCTATTTGGTGCGTTTATACACAGGGTGTTTAGTTATAGCAAACAAAATCACAAAGTATAGTGATAGAAGGAGTTGCATTTATATGATGATTGAAATATAGGACGGAGTAGAATGATCTTGGTCCACAGGCAGCCGTATATACAGCATGGTTGGAATGTATGGTGGAGTGGATGTTTGGTGGTATAAAAATGTTGGAAAAAATGTGAAATTAAAATTATATAGGGTGATTAAAAAACTGTTATATGATGTGGACGTAAACAAATCATATATATCATATACAGGATGATTGAAATATATGCTCGAGTTGAATTATATTTATTCAGTGTGATTAAAAAATTATTTATTATATAGCTCATAAGAAGTTGCAGAAAGTGTGGAGAGGAATTAATGTTACACAGGGCGATAATATAAAATGTTATAAATACATTTTTAAAAAAAACAAAAACCGACTTCGAAAGAAAATTAACTAAAAAGCATGAAATAATATTTTGCTACAATTAAATACTTTTTATGAATTCGGTGCCAAGCGAAAGTGAAAATATTTTGTGAGGTACATTGATGAGTTGTACTTAGTAACTTGGCTGTTCAAATTGGCACCGACTTCATAAAAAATATTTAATTGTAGCAAAATATTATTTCATGGTTTTTAGTTAATTTTCTTTTGAAGTCGGTTTTTGTTTTTTTAAAAATGTATTTATTTTACAATTTTCAGTGACGCAATGGCTGTAATTGCTAATGAGTTACAGCTACAGCTGTAACCTTCTATTAACATTTTTTTAACCATCTTACATAATTATTTCTTGCTTTTTACTAACCATCCTGTATGCTATAATTACATTACATATAATTTTATTTTTACTCCACAAATTTATATTAATATGCGTGAAATTAATATGCAAATTCATAAGATTTTACTCAACCAAAAATCGCATTTCCCCCCCATTCTATAAGAAACGATACAAGCTTTGTTATTTGAAGAAAAAAAAAATTCTGACCACTTTGAGATATCACGGGACTAACTCAACCTTTTTTCAATTTGTCCCACGTTCCGAATAAAATTTTTCAAATTTTATAATAATACCGGCTCCTCCACCAAGGCATAGAGTATATGAGAATAAGTAAAAATAGTTTATCCCCATTTTCTAAGAAACGGTAAAAGCTATTTTAATGAAAAAAATATGGGACCACTTCGCTATCCCCCCAAACAGGATCTTGTAAAATGGTCGAAATTCATCGAGCCGTTTCCGAGTAATCGGTGAACAAACATAAAAAAAACATAGATACAGACGAATTGAGAACCTTCTTCTTTTTGAAGTCGGTTAAAAATACAAATAATTTATGGGGTAGCCCACAAGGAGATGAAAGTATGGTTGAAATATAGGACGGATTTGACTCCGTAAATATGGGACGGATTCTACTCCGTCCTATAGTTTACAGAAGGCAGCTAACAAATGTATGCTTGTCCGTGGATGGTTGGTACATAGGGTGGAGTGAAATTATCTATTGTTATACAGAGTTATCAAAAAATGTTGAAAAAAAGGTTACATGGCTTGGTCCATAAGGCATAAATATATTTTGGGCTTATTAAGTTAACGCGTACTAATACATTTTGTTCATAAACATTTACAAATTTAAATGAAAATGTATCATTGTGTAATGTTGAAGCTTTCGATGTTACCTGGTCCTGTCTATTAAGGTTATACATACAAAATAAAAAATAAAGAATGAAAACTACCTGAGTTCAAAAAAACTAAAATGTTGAAAATAAAACATTTTTAAAAAAATATATAACCGACTTTCACCTATAACTAAAAAGTTAAAAATAATTATAACAAAATACAACTCTACCAAATAAATAACACATTCAATGTTGTTAGGTACCTATTCAGGAAGTAAAAAATGTAGACATTAAAAGGTGCTCATTCTGTACAAATTAATTACCTACCCATTTTGTATATTTTTGAAGTCGGTGCCAAGCAAATCAAAAATCCTTCTTTGCGTACTTATCTACTACTGCATCAAACTTGATTGTTGCTTGGCACCGACTAGATTGGTAGGTAATTAATTTGTTCAGAATGAGCACCTTTTAATGTTTACATTTTTTACTTCCTAACAACATTGAATGTGTTATTTATTTGCTAGAGTTGTATTTTGTTATAATTATTTTTAACTTTTTAGTTATAAGTGGAACTCGGTTATATATTTTTTAAATGTTTTATTTCTGTTAAGTTTAGGCAGCGCTCTATATCCACTATTTTTTTGGCTTAGTAGTTTCGGGGATAAGGACGGGAGAATGGCTGATTTTTTTAATTTTTTCTCTCCAGAAGTACCCCTAATATCAAAATTACTTCATTTACGATATCTTGATCGGGTAGCCAAGTTACACAGTGATACCAACATTTTTCGTTCAGGAGTTTCCGAGAAAATTGTATATACGGAATCTTAAAAACTACATATTTTGGGTAAAATAATATTTAATTATTTACCGAATCAGTTGAAAAATAATTCGATATTTTTACATTTCAAGACGGATTTAAATTTACTGACAGATAGGTAATTATATAATTTAAATCAATATCTAAGACAATACTTTTCTTAATTGTTTATGTAATTAACTTACTGACGCATTACATACAGAATGTTTTTATCATGTATATGGAATCAAAGTTAATATTATTAATATCAACATCTCGTTTGTTAATCGTTTGTAAGGACAAAGAATTAGCTCTTCACCATCTAAATATTGATTTCATCCCCTTTTTTCGGGTCAGCAATAATTTCAAATCTCCTTTGCGGATCTCCTCACCTCTGTTTTCCTTTCTTTCCAATGTTCTCCCCAACACCTACTTAAAGCAACTCCATTTTACTCTTAACACGCTATTCTATAGCCCTTCCACACACGTATAGATGTCACCGGGCTGTAAAATAAGAAAGAATTGTTTGTTCGTTGAAATTTATTAAAGCAGGGGCACACACACACTACTAGCATTCGGAATTGTGTAACACAAAAGAAAATGTTGATAACGAAGTACACCTCTATTCACTAAAGCTGCGGGTTGCTCTACCTTTTCCGGGTCTCAATAATATATAAGGCTTAAGGATGGAATTCATTTCTACAAATCAGGATATTCACAGGATAACATAATACTCGGAGTATAATGAGGTTTCATTTGAAAATGTGAGTGAGAGCCTCATTTATATTTTGAGCGTCACGTTTTAAAGCAGGAGAAAAGATTTGAATGTGAGAGCAATACTTTGTGTTTATCTGTACAATAAAAAGGCATTCAGTTTTAAATATTTTTAATTGTTAAAAAGGGAAATAACGAAAACATATACCCACTCACAAAGATATCGCAACATCATGAAGAAGATGTGTAAATTTAATGATCGCTAGCATTAAAATTATAAGTTGAACATTATTGGCGTTATTTTGTCTGTATAAGAAATACAGTTGAGACGAAATTAGAAAAGTAGGCCAGGACGTTGCTATCCTTATTATTTTCTTTGGATAACATTTGTAGAAATAATTAACGGAATTATTTTTTATTTATGTTTGTTATTGTAGGATTATTCTCACATAAATATGTCCTATACATTGTCACAAATGTAATAATGAATATGCAAGATGTCCGAGGTAATTATCGGTAGATTTTTCTTAGTAACCTAGAATTTTCCGTCACTAAAACTCCAACAATTTCAATAATAGAGATGACAAACACCCCAATGAAAATTCTAGCCCTTAATGTCATTTCTATTGTCCGCTGATTGATGATTCGTTTTACATCTTCGGACTATTGTGAAAATAATATTATATTAATGATAGAATTATAATCGCATGAAAAAATTCCGAAAAGGAAAAATGTGTGGAATAAAAATATATTTTACTTTATAATAAATGTACTTAACCTAATTAATAGGTAGGTACATTTTTTAAATCGAAACAACTTTTGAAAATATTTTTCTTTTAAGTAAAACTTAGTCACCTGGTTTTAAAAGTCAGAACTTTGCAGCAATGGGACCATATAATGTAAAATAAATTAAATATAAGATACCCAGATGATCAGAAAACATTTATTTTCAGTATGATTTTCAATATACAAAATTTAAAATATCTTAGGGTTCAATATATTTTCATTAATGTGAATTAAAACACACATACCTACCTAGTAACCCATGACGATTTCTGTTTTATGATTAAATATAAAGAACTACGAATCACGTAGTGTTAATTAATATTAGTTAAAGACACCCATTTTTGACAATTTTTTTTCTGTGAATTGAAATTCAAACCTTGAAAATACTTTGAATACTTTTCTGACTGAATTGAACACTTTAAATCTAATCGATACTAAAGTAATGAAATGTCAAAATTTAAATCAAATTTCCTGCAGATAGCCATGAATTCAGTGTTGGCAGATCTATCTACCGTGAAATTGTGCATAATTTCACGATTTTTGGTAATCTTAGTTAATTTATATGAAAGATTCTAAATAAAAAGTATAAGGTTAAAATAAGATATCAGAAATAAATTGAGCAGGTGCAACATAATTCTGATGTGAGTTAACAAACCATATTTACAATGCAATGAAAGTTGCAAACTTGCGAGCGCTCAATAAATGTCGATGATTATGTATTATACTTTTTCGTCGGTTCTATTTCAATAGCATGTCTATATAGGATAACGTTATCGAAGGGTCATAACTTTCAGTGTTTCATGTAACTAAATTTGTCTTTCACAATGGAGTCAACACATCTTATGATTTTGTCTCCAAGCAATCTGGCGGCACTGTTTGGCGTTGTAAATAATATTTTTTTTATTATGAACAAACCAATATGAAGAATTAATTTTGACATTCTGCACTGAAGGGCGTCCGGAGCTAATAATCAAAACAGAAAAAAGCAAATCGGTTGGAAAAGGGTACGATCAGTTTCTTCTTTGACTATTTTTAAATAGATATTGCTTTGGTAAAACATAGATGCTATAGTAAAGGAGTAAATGATTTAAAATTGGTAAAGTTTGGTGAACGTTTTTTCAAGTAACCTTTTTTATCAATTAATATTGTAGTCGCTTAGTGCATTTTATAAAACTTACCAAAAAACAAACTGTTTGATGGTATCTAAAATCGATTTTTAGCAATACTACAATGCCAAGTGTACTTGTACATAGAATGTACCACCAGCTAAGTAAATTTGAAAGAAAGAGGTCTAATTACTAGTATAAGGGAGGCGGATATTTCATTTCGAGAAATCTCTGAAACTTAATAACCTCCTTCTGGTTGGAGGTGGCGATCAGTCGGTTAAAAAGTTAAAACATGAGGTGCCTTGCAAGTTACACAATTTAATATATAATAGCTTAGATAAAACTACACAAATTGTTCTCACTTTTCAAGATCTGGTCAAGACGTTCCACACAGTAAACCACAATCTGGCGTCATTCCCAAAGAACTCAGAAAAATAAAGTCCATCCATCTTCCGTAATACTCAGTCTATTCGCTTTCTTTGTCTAACAAGAATTCAAAGCATGCATACACTACTCAATGCTTTGAAATTGCGTCTTCAACAATTTTATGGCCTTAATTGTTTGTGATTTCTTTTATCCTAGCTTTGTAATGTAGAACCTTTTTTAGTTGTTTCATGAATGAATTGAAATCTTGTGCTGCAATTACTTTATTTAACATATCTTAGCCCAGCTCGGATCCCTTTTTGAAGTGGCCCGTTAAATTAAACCATAATTTAAAATACGTTGATGATGATTAATTTGCCTTATTTATATTCAAATCTAGACAAGAATCACAAAGGTGTAAACTTGGGATTTAATTTTTGAAAAATTCATGTATTCTTTGAAACCCTTCTGAATGTTTCGAGACTTGTGGAACATTTACACAGCAACTTTTAAAGATTGACTTCAAAACAATCATTACAGATCATTAAGAAAGAGTTCTGTTTTCTACCAAACAATGTAAAACAACAAATCTTGCCTTCGTCCTCATTTGTTACATCGCTTAATCAGTTATTGGTTTGTTGACAGTACAAATCGAAATGAGATCATTCGACTGTAAATACGATTAGGAGTTATTTTCTTGGCAGTGAAATCAAATTTATGATTTCCCGTGCCACTAATTCTAAGCAAGCGCCATTGTTTGAACAGTGAGGACTATTCTACAAATTTCGTTTCTACTAGTAGCTTTTATCATTAAATATCAATTTTCATTAATTCCAAATCGTTTTTAATTATCATCTACTTCATTTTGTTGGAACGTACAAGTATTGGAAAATCATTATTCAATAGGGGTCGTAGATCGTTTTCATTGTTAACAAAATCCACAAATAGGACAAACACATTTTCTGTTTCATAGCTTATCCATAAAACACCAAATACTGATCTAAGAACGATAATAATCGACAAATTGAATTTTCGATATATATGCCCATAAAATATATGTGCCGTTCCGAGGTCATATAAAAGAACATTAACAGTTTGTAATTTTCCCAATGGCACTAAGGTCTTCCAAAGTCGTATTCATAAACGGTGTCATAAATATATAAATACGTGATCGTTAACTATAATTATGAGACCTAATTTTAGAGATTTTATAACCCTACAAACGATAATATAATATTACTAGACTCTACTTTCAACCACAGAACGACCAAAGTAATGCACACATATGTTTTTCAAACATAGGGTTGTTATTTAAACGCGAAATGTATATAGCGACATCTAGGAGACATAATCAAAGTAGTTCTGAATTTAAAAATGGTTATAGTTAGATAATTGATAATGATCTACAGCTAGTTCATATGGCTCTTTATGTAGCAGTCCCAGTCGACAGAATACTGCAACTGCAGCTATAGCTGATCATATTGAAGCCCATACTTCCGATACCAAGTGCTCTAGGAGAGGAAATGGCCACAAATTGGAAAAAAACATAGAGACTTGTACACCATGAAAATGAACCTACTGAAGCGAATTATTGTCCAAAATTTGTCACTGTGACAAAACTACATCTGTCCGAGTAAACGAAAAAGCAACGTGTTTTCTAGAGGCTGTCAATTATTAAAGAGATGCCTATTAAAAAATAATTTGTCAAGTGCGAGTTGGACCCGCATACTAAGGGTTCTATACCACCTTCAAGATTTTAATATTCCAGTTTCAGACAAGCAGGGAATGAGGGCATTTTCTCATATTTACGCTAATATCTTTTAAAGGAAGCGTTTTAAATTTATAAAAATATACACTTTGGTTTTCCACACATAGACTTTTTATTTTATCTGCTTCAGGATTCGCTTGATTTTTATCAGAATACATATCTATTTAATTTTCTAATTTGGCCTTCAAAAATTAACATTGAGTTTTATTTTACTAATAAACTTTCAGAGAAGCCTTTTATAATCTACTGTCAGCGTTTTGAGGCTCTGCAGATTGGAAGATAAAGGGCAAAATAAGTCAAGTTTTAAATTATAAATTATTAAATCAGTATTCAAATTATTTAAAAATACAAATACAATATATTTTTCAAAATTAAAATAGTGTAGTTTCTGAAGTGGGAATTAAGTCGATGTTCAATATTTTTGTTAATATCTTTTAAACAAATGATTTAAAATTATGATATATTTGTAATTCACATAATGAGCCTTTCATCTGATATATTACATGATGCATTTGAAAATTGAATATTTATTTTCCATTTAATTGTAGAATTTGTCCCTAAAATTACTATGGGGGTTTTCTAATAATTTTTCTTATAAATTTCAAGTGAGCCCCAGTAGCCCTAATTATTTTCAAAATTTTAGGTAGTATGGTTTCGGAAATAAAGCGAGAAATGAAACTTTTTTATATCTTTATGTTAATATCTTGTAAACAATTAATTTTAAAAATATGAAAAATATATATTTGTATTCCTCATAATGGGCCCTTTCATTTGAGGTGCGTTAATTTTTTTTTATTTTCCGTTTAATTCTATAATTTGGCCCCCAATATTAATATTAGGGATTTCTTCATATTTTTCCTGTAAACAAAAAATTTAGGTGTTATATTTTGAGGAATAACGGGGGAAATGGGTGATTTTTTTAAAATATGTTTTTAATATATTTTAAAATATTCATTTAAAAAATTTAAAAAAAATATTTGTATTCATCATAATGAGCCCTGTGATTTGATATATTTCATGATCTATAATTTGCCCCCCAAAATGAGTATTAGGGGTTTCTCCTTATTTTTCAAGTTAAGTTCAGGTGAGGGGCTATAGCTCCATTTTTTTTCAAAATTTTCCAGCTAATGGTTTCGGAGATAAGAGGAGGATGGGTAAAATGTTTTATATTTTTTAATTTATTTATTTTAAAAATATGAAAAAATATATTTGTTTTCGTCATAATGAGCCCTTTCATTTGATATATAACATGATGGTTTAGAAACAATTTTAATTTTATATTTTCCACTTAATTCTATAATTTGCCCCCCAAAATGAGTATTAAGGGTTTCTCCTTATTTTTCCAGTAAAGTTCAGGTGAGGGGCTATACCTCCATTTTTTTCAAAATTTTTCAGCTTATGGTTTCGGAGATAGGGGGGGGATGGGTAATTTTTTTTTACATTTTTGTTAATATCTTCTAATTTATTTACTTTAAAAATATGAAAACAATATATTTGTTTTCGTCATAATGAGCCCTTTCATTTAATATATAACACGATGCGTTTGAAACAAGTGAAGATAGTTAAGTAAATTATTTGGTATGGTAGTGTAATGTTTGATTGTACTGAATTGTGATTTTCGAGTGAATAAATAATGTTTATTTGGAGTTCAAATATTTCTCTTAATACGAGCCAACGGAAATAGGTAATACCATTTATATACACCAAACTTATGTCGAAGCCATGAAAATGGTGTATTTTTGGTTCTCCTGTCTTCTGAGACTAGTCTCGATATTTTCAGAAAGGTAGCTGTGGCATCTCTGTTTTTTTTATTTCTGAGTTTTTTGGGAAAAACACCACATATAGTCTCGATGGTAGCAGTAGTTTTAGGGCTTTTTGATGTCCTTACACTAAAATCTGGAAAGTATACATTACACACAAAAAGATGACGATGAACATTGTTACTCGATTGAACAAACAAAAAAGGTTTTTAGAAACATAATTTTATCTAAAAATAAAATAATATAAAATTTGTCTAATAAATCTAGTATTATTAATCGACTTTCTAAGTCGCAGTCGTAGTTTTTATTTTTTAAGTTGTACTGTTAGTAGGGGGACAAGTGTAAGTAATATTTTCCATTTTATTTTATATTTTACCTATTTTTATTAATACGTTATGGGTACCTGGGTGACCGAAATTCAGTCGTAAATTCAAGGTTTCATCATAAATGTACATATATCCAAATAATTAGGCATTTGTTATGCAAACTATTTTCAACTACCATATATAATATTTTTTTCTAACTTTTTTAATTACATGGTGTTACTACAATTCTACTCCCCCCTAAATTTCAATATAGATGTAACTGCTTCTGGAAAACCCATTAAAACATTTTTTAAAGTTTGACTCGATTCCATATTCCAACCACTCTGTATAAGCGTGTGCTTTTGGGTCACTTTTGTTTCTGAAGTTTTTTAACTATACATTTATATTCTAGCAACTTTTTAACCACTTTGAATAACTACAATTCAGCTCCACCCTATACATGAAACTATATAGGCAAACAAATATAATATTTTTCTGCTAATATATTTTATATCAGAATGTACAACTATAATTTCACATCAACATATGTTTTAACTACTCTAACCATCATGCATAATTATAATTTCAGTACATCCTATATTGCAACTACCCTGTAAATGCAATTGCTAATGGGCTACCCTATATCTAAAACATTCCATTAACATTTATTAAACCACCCTGCATAACAATACTTTTACTCCGGCCTGTATGTCAGCTCTCATTATTTCCAACTGCTTATGACCTACCCTATATAATTATTAATTTTTCTTGCTTTTTCTAACCAGCCTGTATACTATAATTCCATTCGACACAATATTTTAACCATCCTGCATAACAACTCTTATGGACCAACATATTTTGAACTACCCTATATAATAACAATTTTACACCACCACCACCAATTTATATTTATATGCACATTACATGCGAACTCATAAGGTTTTACCCATCCAAAATTCGCCTACTCTGCCAATGTTGTCACATTGAAAAGTTGAAATGTCCAACTTAAAAAATATAATGCTGGGAAAATACAATTAGTATTGAAAGAATGTTTACAAGAGCAGTTTCACTCTCAAATAGAACACTAGATCACCCTGCATTGAAAGAATTTTTACAAGAAGAGTCTCACTCTTACGTAGGTTACCAAATCACCCTCTATTGAACGCTTTTAAATTACAAAACAGCTGTGTTGATAGTTACAAACTGTCAATAATTTTTTTAATAATTTAATATTTCAGTTTTTCAGTTAAGCGATTTTTTCCAAAAATGAGACCCTCACCAATCTTTAAAGCCGGTTATAAACAAACCTTGCTCATGTTGTAGTATTAGATTGATAGATATATATTTTTAGAATTTTTTGGGATTCATAACACAATTCCTGGGAAGTCTGTTAAATGCATCCTTTTTTTTGCAAATGTTATTTTTTGTATTTTTCAATTATAGTATTTCTACACTTATAAATTTTAGAAGACCCCATATATTGTCCAGAAACAAACAAAACATGAACACATTGTACATATTCTACATGACCTTACATAAACCACCAAACTTAAAAACTAGTTTACTTAGTCAACTGTTTCGTGCTGTAAAACATACATGTAAAACAATAGCTGCGTTTAAATTGGTAATTTCATTCAAATTTTGTTTGCTCAAAACTTAACTAAACTCCATCCACAGTTTAAACTCGTGTGGGTTTTAGTTGTTGTTTAAGTGCTATAGCTTTTATGAACGTTTGTCGAGAGGGACGAATTTAAATTAAATTGTTGAAAACAATTCGATGAAAATGACCCAAAACCCTTCAACAAGGGAGTGATTTCCAAGGGACTCTTCGTAACGTGTGAGTATTTTTTTAACGGAAAAGGGTTTCGTGATAATTACTGTGGAATTGTGTAACAGATTTTGATCTCAAATTGAACACACGAAGTGTCAATGTGAAAAGGTTCAATACGTTATATCTAGGAAACAAAAAAACAAGGTTATCTCACAAACGTTTCAATAATTTCATAACCGCCCCATTTTAAATTATAGATTACTTCTTACAAGTCTGTAATAATTAATTTGTAACAGCTGGTTACAAACAAGCTGGAAAATACAGCAAACTCATTGATGTGGGAGCCATATCCAGGATAAATTCTTGTACAGTTTTTCGAAACGAAACGGTATCGTATATACCGGGTGGGCCATTTTAATCTATGCACCGTTCCGAAGCATGGTATTAAAAAAGTTCATACAAAACTTGTTCACGGTGAATGGGGACACCTTTTGGTTCATACATTTTGACCTTGAGCTTCATTTTCAAGGTCATTTGAAGGTCAAGGTGTTTTTTGTTGAGAACCTCTATTTTTGATACAGTATTCGGGAACAGCGAGAAATTTTACGTCTGAAGTGATATTAATGTATTTTTAGGTAACCTTCAAAAAATTATTTCAAGGTTAAAAAATCTGAAATGGCTATTTTCACATTTTTCGATTAAATAACAACGACACAAGCACCTGAGTGATACCTCTCGCACCACAGTAATAGAAAAAATATAGTTTGAAATAAATTGTCTTGTTTTCTGGATAAATCATTGAAGACGTTCTTACGATATATAATAATTTTTACTGATTTTGTTTATTTCGTTCAATGCTTGCGCTAATAAGCTATTTCAAATGGCGTAAAAAAGAAAACAATCTCTGTTTGTACACTTGTTCTATCGAAAATATTGGTTGAATGTGAAAATCTATAGTTTAACATATTTCTTACATCAAGATTATATTCTCATAAAAAATTGTATATATCTTCAGACTTAAAATTTCTCACTCTTCCCGAATTCGATGGTAAAAACACGGATTGCAGTTTAAAAAAATACTATGACCATGAAATGACCTTGAAAATGAAGGTCAAAATTAGTTCCATCAAAAGGTGGCCCCCTTCGCCTTGAACAAGTTTTGTATTTTGTGTTTTGCCTAGGAACAAAATGAGTCGTGTGGATAAATTCAAATCCAGTATATAGTCAGGAGCGTACCTAGCTTTTGGTTTAGCAAATCAGAAAAAAAAATTGTAGTAGATAGGGCCAAATCAGAAAATTTTGGATGAGGGGAAGGGAAAGTCAGCAAATTTATGGCAAGCTCTGAAGGCTCACGGCAGTCTATTCATGTCTGAGAAGCCCGCCACCCATGATTGGGAAATAACACTTATATATCCAAAAAATATCCGAAATTTCAAAGTCTTAATCTGACTCCGTTGTCAATGGCACTAAGATCTGAATGACTACACATTGCAATAGATGGGATCATCTATTCTAGAACTCTCAACGTCGCTTACTCTCAACATGAACACTAAACAAAATATCCGTGTGGCTAACAGTGTATAGCTACGTATATTGTACGTCTATGCCCGCTTTGTACAATATATTGCAAAATTAGATTATTGTCAGTCAAGAAAAGATCGGGAAGACCGTATGTAATGTACAAGTAAGATGGACATCTTGCTTAAAATATTTAGGATAGACGTGAAATTAAATAGTGAAACAAATGCTGTACATAAATAATTAACGGATCGGTGGAAGAGTTACCTTCTAGATCACCACACCTAAGTCCACTGAATTTTTTTATTGTGGAGTCAAAATCTGTTGTGCAGAGAACACAAGTCCACTTTAGACTTATATGTGATAGTTTTAGAATGATTGTAGAGATAAATAGCAATTCTGATTATTAATATTAATTTGTGATGAATAATTTAAATAAAAGACAGTAGGGTTTCTTCCTATTATGTTTCTATTATTCGAAATATGGATGATGACAAGTTTCTAATTAACGCGTGCATAAAATATGTGCATTGTGGAGTAATATAACTTCAATTTCAACATTTTGCAATATGTGCTATATGTGTTAACAAACAATCGGAAACATAAAAACCATGAATAACTTGACATCGTCTCGTTGAAATCCTATATAGTAAACAAAGGTGACCTTCTTGTTTGACTCATTCAATTACGTTAAATGCATACAAATGTTTCATCGTTTATTACTAGAGATAGATAAAAACGAGGATATATTATTTATTTTGCTGAGCTATTCCTGTTAATAATGGTATTGCTCAGTAAGTAGGTACAACAATATAAACTGACAGCTTTATATGGACATCTACATAAAGCCTGATATACTTATTGTACTTGGAAAAGAAATGTGTAAAGTGTTATTGTCCGAAAACATGGAGTCTTTTAGCAAATAGAGTTACTAACATTGTGAGATTAATATAACTATGTTTGCAAAATTTTAAATTTATTATGTTTTTCGGAGAGTTTAACATTAATGTTCCTTTTATACTTCGCTCCAGAATTTAGGTACTTTGGCTTCTTCGGTAACCTTCTTTTCCTAGGTCTCCGAACATTTCTTCTTCTAAAATATTTATAGAAACTTACTCTAACAAGCAGCTGTCTTCATCCGATCGTTCTACGAGTTCTTTTAACTTATTTTTTTATTATTTTTTTTGTTCATATTAAAGGTATTCTATGTGTTCTTATATCTCTATTTCTTATTATATCTAGTTATTTGCAACATTTCACTCACCTAAGGACTTTGTTTGTTTTCGGCTTTCTTCATTCCTCCTCGTTATCCACGTTTCACTTTTGTATATCAGTTTGGGCTATAGGCTTATATGTTTTTTCATTTGTTTGTTAGTGTTGTACGAATAGTTCCGCAAATATGAATTTTTCTGCGTCATTGTCCCTGTCATAGAATATCTCGCAACCTAAATATTTTAATGGAATAGCCAGTTCTAGTTATGTAGTATCTAGCACCGTTTTGTTGCGATTGAGAATTTACCGAAAACAACATAGTTTTAGTCTTTTTTAACCGACTTACAAAAAGGAGGAGGTTATCAATTCGTCTGCAACTTTTTTTTATGTATGGCAAGCGATTATTCAAAAACGGCTTGGGCAATTTTGATGATTTAAACTGCATTATATTAAGAAACATTACAGAAAGGTCCCATATAATTGTCTATAACATGAGATTTACGGTCGTTAAGACAATGTCAGCTAGTTTATTACTAACAAAAACATATAGTCTGATAGCAATTCGTAAGGACCTCTAACCTTCGTCTACTTGTTTAACACACTATAATGTATTAAGTTTCACAAGAACTGACAATAGGGCATAATATGAACTTTAAGACAAATCCGTTGACCATCACATCAACTTGTTAATATTTAAAGTTTACCGTAAAAGGGCCAAGGACTTCTTGTTCGTGATTGTTTTCAACCTTGACCTAGGTTTTTTATTTTTACACAAATGTTTGCTTGCGCGATGGCTACAGCACTGAGATTTATATAAAAAAATAATAGCTTCGCATGAACATGCCATTTTATAATGAAATCAGCTTTTCAACTCCAAGCTATTCGTTTAAAATATAATCGTCATGGGAGTTCATTCGTAAATTATGGCCTTCGAAGGAGATACCGAATATGAAAAGGCAGTTAAAGAAATCGCGTGTTACGTCCACATTTATTAAGAGCGAGTTGAAAGACATGTTCTTCTTTCGATCTGTTAACATTTTAACGTACGTAGCTTGTGGAAACTTAATTTGAACTGGGAAGTGTTCAATATTTGTGTGCTAAGTATATACAGGGTGAGTTTTTTTTAATGATCAGTATGGGGATCTCGGAAACTAGCGGAGATAGAGCAATGGTTAAATTGGGAAAGATTTGCAGTTTCACTGGCCCAATTTAATGACACTTACGGATTTTTGTAAAAAGTCATGGCTAACTACATATTTTGAAAAAATGAAATCCTGTCGATTTAGTCAAATCCCTCTAGCTCCTCCGTTTTTGATTTTATAAAAAAAGTGTAACTATCAAAATTGAAGGGAATTGTATCCCGAATATGACTGTCATATCCTCGTTTGCGTGACAGCTCTCATTTTCGAAATATGACACAAACTTATCTTTTTTTGAATGGAAACCATAGTTGGCTATGACCTCGAAATATCGGACATTTTTAGAGCTTTTCAACGATATAACACTTGATATAGTTATTCATAAAAATACCGAAGTTGTGGATTCGTTTCTCTCCTATTTTCACTTTTAACGTAGTTAGCCACGAAATAGATTGATTTATTAATAACTATTCCAAAAAACATTGAACGATTTTTTTATTAGGTGTATCAGATATAACGAAAAACTAAATAAGTAGGTACTTACTAAAAACTTAAGAAATTAAAGTACATAATAATGGTTACAATTTATGTTCGAAAAGTCCACCATTGTTATTTAGACAAAAATTGCATCTTTTTAAGTTTGACATTACTGCTTTCTTCACAGACCGCCTGTTGTCTTACTAATAACGAGTTATCCATTATGTTGGAACCACTCAATTTCTAAACGAGTTCTCAAATTCAAATTATGCAACATGTCTTGAAAAGTGTATTGCAAGAAATGCAAGTAGCGCTCCCCAGTAAGTGATTCGTCATAGATAAAACGCCCCAGAATAGTAGACCCTATGATACCACACCAAACATTAAAACCAAATTTTATCTGAGTTCGTCTTTGCTCTACATGGAAAGGGTTTTCTTTAGCCCAGATCGATGTTCGTCACCAGCATGCAAAGTTTGAGAAACTGAAAGTTTGTACGGGTGGAACTTGTGCGCTTTCAGTACTTTAACTACAGTTCGTTGATGGATTTTGATTTACCATTGCCAAAACATTTATTTGTGCTGCTTCGTTAATTTGATTACGTTCGTTTGGTGGTTTAGTAAAAGATCCATATCTGCTTAAACTATCGTAAAGCCTCTTAAATGTACATAGAACAGGTTGACGACGATTAAAATATCTATGAAAGTATTCCTCAGCTACACGAACTGAATTTTCATGGCATATGATATAACATTCCAACATATTCAGTTTTTCTTCGTTAGAATATTCCTATTTATCACGAAAAATTGTCAATATCGACTGTCAATTCAGCACTACTAATGAAATTACTCTCAAATGAGGAAACGTCAAAGTGAAAACAATCTTTTTCATGGCTACCTACGTTAAAAGTGAAAATAGGAGAGAAAAGCATCCATAACTCCGTTATTTTTATGAATAACTATATCGAGTATTATATCGTTGAAAAGCTCTTAAAATGTCCGATTTTTTGAGGTCATAGCCAACTATGGTTTCTATTCAAAAAAAGATAAGTTTTTTTCATATCACGAAAACGTGAGCTGTCAAACGAGGACATGACAATCATTATCGGGATACAATTCCATTCAATTTTGATATTTACACTTTTTTATAAAATAAAAAACAAAGGAGCTAGAGGGATTTGACTAAATCGACAGAACTTCGTTTTTTCAAAATATCTTGTAAGCCATGACTTTTTACAATAATCCGCAAGTGTCATTAAATTGGGCCTGTAAAACTGCAAATCTTTCCCAATTTAACCATTGTCTCCGCTAGTTTTCGAGATCCCCATACTTATCATCAAAAAAAACTCACCTTGTATAATGGCATCTAAAAGGAATAAATTACTATAACTTTCATATATATAGACACATTGTGTAGATCGTGTGAGTTCCAACTAATAGTACGAAATGCGGAGGTCGAGAATAAGCAAAAGGAAAGAAAGTAAAATATGGATCCACAATTGGAGTTCCACCATGATGAGCAGGTTAAAACCGCTGGGTGTAACTGAATACCTGGTAAATATTTTAAAACAGTGTCTAAGTGGTAGAATGGACGAAGTGTGGGGTAAGACTCAATCTGGGAGTGCCACAGTGTTGGGTCCTACATTATGGAAAAATATTAAATTACCGTACTTGGGTTAAGTCTATCGGAAAGTTGTTGAACTGTTGCCCATCTGGACGACTTGCCGGTGGTAGCGAGGGCTAGAAAGGAAAAAGGCTCATGGAACGGGGATTCAAGCCCCACAGAATATAAAAAACTGGTTAGAAGCTAACGGCCTGCTATTGGCGACGGAAAAAACGAAGTGTTTGGGGTGGTGTTGGATGTCAAGATAATTTCATCGCGCATATCAAAAAGGTAACAGAGAAGGCAGAAGGGATGGCACTAAATGGTGATGACAAAAAGAACGTATGAGGACAAGATGAATATGGAGTAAGAGTTCGCGTAGTGGGAGCATATGGAACAATCTCGCAGTGGTAAAAAGGACAAGACTGAGTACTGGTAAAGAGAGGAAGAGACCAAGGAGAGGGAGACAATGATAGATTAGCGTAAGGCGTGTGAGGGGCAAAGAAAGAGGCACCTAAATTATCGACTCAGTTACTAACTCGGCAGCGGGTTTAGAGCATAATTACGCAGGTTTTGAAGGGCGAGGAACGACATATGCGTCGTAAGATCTTTGAACACAAGAGGTGTAAAGAGGGACGTGCGAAAATCTAGCGGTTGCACACACCATGGGAAAGATCACTTAATATATCATGTTCGTTTTTTTAAATGTCACAATCATTTAGACTAATAACAAAGGTATTTTGGGTATATGCTATACTACAACTATACAGCAAATAATTAAGAATCAAATACGCACCATATAGCAGATTGAAATCTACCATATATGTGCTGAGATATATTTATACCCTATGTAGCTTAAGACTCACACTTTTCTCGGAAGAGGTTGGAGACATAAAAATTCAGTTAGGTTAGTTAACTCATTTCCCTTACACTAAAATGTTGAGAAATTGTTCAAGATTTCGTTCATTTGAAAGCAGTGCAACTGATGACGAGTATCACTTAGAAAGTATATATATACTTGCATTGAAAAACATGTACAGTTACGGCATACTGCATAACATTATTGAGATAGAGTTTTGTACAAAATTTTCACTAAAATAATAGCAGTTTTCTCAAAGCTGGAAATCTAATATTTAAGTTATCGAATGAGGAACATTATGTAAAATTTGCCACATGAAAATAATGAATGAAAATATAACATTGCATAATTTCATCGGTAGTAAAAGATAATACAATAAGTTTTCGCAACAATTTCTTCTTAATCATTAGTTTCTTGACCAAAGCAAATCTGTTACACAATATACCGCAAAGCTACGATGTTAAGGAAACAATACCAGATAACGTTATCCGAATGAATGTGGTGAAATATTGTTGGTTTTGAAAAAGTGTTGAGGTTCATCAGCTGTTTTTTAGATTCTTGATATATATATCGGATGATTGTTTATTGTAAACATAATTGATAGTAAGTGGGTCGACGGCTAAAACTAACCAATCCTTTGAAAACAAGTTTAATGATAACAATAAGCATTTTGCTGACAAACATGACTAGTTAAAATATTTTTGGAATAAAACAAATATTATATATTTTGTATTTAATAAGATGGAGAATTATTCACAGACTAGTGGACATGAAAAAAAATTGATAATATGTCACATGCATAATTTGGCCAATTCTTGACAAAATCTAAAATAATAACTAATATGTGGATATATTTTACTCAAATGGCAATTTACCGCTATGATAAGAAAGCACTTAATGGCTTAGTGGCGAGGATATATTTTACTCCATGTTACTCAGAAAGTGAATGAACTTGTTAAATATCAATGACACTTTAATTCTTTTGAGATAATATAAATAATAATTGCATTTTCAAGATACGAAGCATGATTTATTGACAGTTAGATTAGTTGTGATTATTTTGATGTGTTTTTGGGAAATAACATCAAAATCGAAACAAAAATCTGTATTACTTTTTTGTTTTTTTGGGCAATAACACCACAATCGAAATAAAACGTTTATTGAAGGAAAACGCGGCGTTCCTAGGTACGAGTTTTATATAAGATAGCACATTCGTCAAAAATGTGATCAAAAAATTCTTTTATTTCAGTAATCCTATTAACGTCATAAGGGGAAACATAGGAAAAACCTTATAAACTATTGGGATAGTTGGGTTGTTCAAAAGCAAATCTCCATTTTCTTCCTTAACTGTCGGTAACCAGATACGACTGAATTCTACAGAAGTAGAAGCCGTACAATCGTCTTCATTCAAAAGAATTAGCGCAAATAATTTTTGAGAAACAACAAAATCAATATCAAAGCGAATTTTTTTAGAAAAAACCCCGAAATACACTACTAAACGATTGACAACGACGCCAGAGTCGAAATTGAAACGTCTCCAATCGTCCCATTTTGTAGATATCTCTTTCTCTCAGAATAACTGTGCAGAAGAATTTCTGTAAAGACAGCCAGTAATGGGCAATTTCACGAAATTGCCTTTCACCATATACAATTTTAAAATATTTTTCTGTTGCAGGGAAAAAACTTTGAGAAGAGAAAATCCAATGAACAGGCAAAATAAACTTTAATATGATTTAAACAATTTGAGTTTTCCAAAACGACATTACTTTAAATACTCACACAAGTGATTTAAACCCAATCATAATAATTATTTACAAATATTTTATTTAATGTACACATTGATTTCAAAAGTTCCTGACGAAAAATAGTTTTCCATTGATTTTATTTCTGCTAAATAATTGTCACCTTCTCTCGTGTTGACGCGAGATGTAATTTTCAGCATCTAGAGCTTTCAGGAAAACTAGTACACAGAGATTCAAAATTTGTAGCGGTTTCATGTCAGCGCTATAGGAACCTCAACGTACTTATAACTATGAATAGATTAAATAAATTATTCAAGGGACCATACTTTTGTAGGAAGCTAAACTCACGATGGTAGCTGACCCGAAACGTCGTACGTACCAAAGAATAACAATCCTATAAAAGAGTATTACCCCTTTTCCATAAGTAAAGTTAGATCATTATTTTTTGAAAATCGTAAGATATATGTTAAATAACGATTTTTCGGAACACTACCAAACCGTAAAATATTTTTTCTTACCTACATTTGCCAATAGAATTTCTTGTGCTGATGGTATCACTCACCTGAAACAATTCAAAATATTAAAAATTATAGTTTGGACAAGGATTATTAACAAAGTTTACGTGGTGTAAGTAGCTTGATAAAACCTTGCTTATCAACAACTCCATTCTTTTTAGCATGTTTATACATTACGTTAATTTAAAATTTGAATTCATTCAATAATTCATTATTTAATTGCCTAAGTATATTTAAACATGTAGTTAAAATTTTAATTATTAAAAATGTCTAATACATTTAAAAATGTTATTATATTTATTTATACAGGGTGAGTTTTTTGTTGATGGTCAGTAGGGGATCTCGGAAACTAGCGTAGATAGAGCAATGGTTAAATTGGGAAAGATTTGCAGTCTCGGATTTTTGTAAAAAGTCATGGCTTACTAGATATTTTGAAAAAACGAAATTCTGTCGATTTAGTCAAATCCCTCTAGCTCCTTTATTTTTGATTTTATAAAAAAAGTGAACATATCAAAATTGAAGGGAAATGTATCCCGATAATGATTGTCATGTCCTCGTTTGCGTGACAGCTCTTGTTTTCGTGATATGACACAAACTTATCTTTTTTTGAATGGAAACCATAGTTGGCTATGACCTCAAAAAATCGGACATTTTAAGAGCTTTTCAACGATATAATACTCGATATAGTTATTCATAAAAATAACGGAGTTATGGATGCTTTTCTCTCCTATTTTCACTTTTAACGTAGGTAGCCATGAAAAAGATTGTTTTCACTTTGACGTTTCCTCATTTGAGAGTAATTTCATTAGTAGTGCTGAATTGACAGTCGATATTGACAATTTTTCGTGATAAATAGGAATATTCTAACGAAGAAAAACTGAATATGTTGGAATGTTATATCATATGCCATGAAAATTCAGTTCGTGTAGCTGAGGAATACTTTCATAGATATTTTAATCGTCGTCAACCTGTTCTATGTACATTTAAGAGGCTTTACGATAGTTTAAGCAGATATGGATCTTTTACTAAACCACCAAACGAACGTAATCAAATTAACGAAGCAGCACAAATAAATGTTTTGGCAATGGTAAATCAAAATCCATCTACATCAACTCGTGAGATTGCCGCAGAAGCTGGCACATCTCAACGAACTGTAGTTAAGGTACTGAAAGCGCACAAGTTCCACCCGTAAAAACTTTCAGTTTCTCAAACTTTGCATGCTGAAGTATTTTGTTTTGTACATGGTTTAGAGACATGGGCCTTGACAATCCACAGTTTCCATTAAAGGTGTTATGGTCAGATGAAACTAGATTTACTAACTGTGGTATGTTCAATAGACACAATGAGCATATCTGGGCTAAATAAAACTCTTTCCATGTAGAACAAAGACGACCCCAGATAAAATTTGTATGAGACAGTTGGTGACCTAAGGGAGGCGCTATTAGAAGCAATTGAAGAAATTGATGGGCGGTCTGTGAGGAAAACGGTAATGTCAATCTTAAAAAGAGGCAACTTTTGTCTAAATAACAATGGTGGACGTTTCGAACATAAATTATAACCATTATTATGTACTTTAATTTCTTAAATATTTAGTAAGTACCTACTTATTTAGTTTTCTCGTTATATCTGATATACCTAATAAAAAAATCGTTCAATGTTTTTTGGAATAGTTATTAATAAATCAATCTATTTCATGGCTAACTACGTTAAAAGTGAAAATAAGAGAGAAAAGCATCCATAACTCCGTTATTTTTATAAATAACTATATCGAGTATTATATCGTTGAGAAGCTCTAAGAATGTCCGAATTTTTGAGGTAATTGACAACTATGGTTCCTATAAAATATAAGTTTGTGTCATATCTCGAGAACGAGAGCTGTCCCGCAAACGAGAACATGGCAGTCATATTCGGGATACAATTCCCGTCGATTTTGATATTTACACTTTTTTTATAAAACCAAAAACAAAGGAGCTAGAAGGATTTGAGTAAATCGATAGAATTTCGTTTTTTCAAAATATCTAATAAGCCACGACTTTTTACAAAAATCCGAAAGTGTCATTAAATTGGGCCAGTATAACTGAAAATCTTTCCCAATTTAACGATTGCTCTATCTCCGTAAGTTTCCGAGATCCCCATACTGATCATCCAAAAAAACTCATTCTGTATATTCAATAATATTTTAGTTTTTTAAATATATTTTCAATTCTCTCTTCGAGGTGTCATTCCTTTGTACGCAAGACAATATATATTATATATAAATATAATATATATTGTTTCTGGTCGGGGACCTTCATCAGTTGCGCTTCCCACAATTGAATGTCCTCTCGAACACTTCTTTATGCATTTCAATTTTTTACCAAAACATTTTTCGATTTGACACTGAAATACTCTAATAATATATGTGAGCAATAAAACGAAATCAGAATCTTTATTCTGACAATAACAATACACAAGTACATATTAATAAACCTTAAACCACATGATATCTTAAAATTTAAGATAATTTCATTAATTTAAACGAAATATACACACTAAACCCTGACTATTCCTGTTTTGTATTTGTGACCAGAGTGAACATTCGGGTTCGGCTTCTGCCAGAAAAGCACCCACGGCTGAAACTTTGGCTTTGGCCAAAAATCAGCCGCAGGTTTGAGCACAAGTTACGTTCTTAGGACATTTGTAAGGATGTCGTAATACTCCATAACTTATTAGAGTGGGAAACTTACCACTATTTAATTTGAAAAGTATTAAAACTAACTTTACTCTAACAGCTGTGTAACAATTTTATACATTGTGAAAATTTAAACAAATTCGCTAAAACAACGATGGCCACGAATTTTAGAATTATTGTCACAAAACATCAGGACTGCCAGATGTAACAATGTATCTTGAATCTTACGATTTGTGCATAATTTCATGATTTTTATTATATTAGAGAAATTGTATGAAACTTATCTACTAAAAATAAAAAGATGCTTAATAATTTTAAGGACAGATTAAAATTTGTTCGTTTTTTTTTGATTTAGTTTGCCTTCCACATTCGAGTCAATCCAACTTACTAATTTGTCTCCAAACAATCTCACAGCACTGTTACTATTATGTGTTTGGCATTGGCTGTGTGCACATAAACAATGTTTTTTTTTTCTTTTTTTTAATGAGCTAGCCCATTTTATAACCAAATGTTACGTTTCTGTTCAAGGACAGATGACAAATTGGTACCGAACAGTTTGCATTTGCTTAATTTCTAGAGTATGGAACATACAAAATAAAATCTATCCAGATAAAAGAAATAAACACCCTGGGACACGTCAAGCTTAATTTAATAAAGCCCAAATTTGGACATAAATGGATTTGTCATGACGTCATTATTATGGACTCTAAGGCGTCATACACTACCTTTGTAAATGGCAACTCCAATATTTGATATATCGATTTGGAAAATAGTAATTCTACATATAGGAAGTTTAAATTTTCAATTAGTTACATAACAAGTTTTTCAAGGATTTTTTTTCTTTTATACACTTAATCCAAAAAATCAACTGAAAGATATAAATGTAACAAAAGAGTAAACAAATCAAAGCACGTTTTCAAATTGGCCACCATTTACTAGCGAACAATGAGCTATGCGATTTTCCAATTCTTTTTTATGTTGGTTAGGATTTGAGGAGTTATATCTTCAATCATTCATATCTTTATTAAATCTTCAGTACTATCTGGTGGGTTTTGACGGCAGACAGCCTCACAAAAAAATCGAGTGAAATTAGGTTGGGAGATCTAGCAGGCCACTCAATCGGCCCTCTCCTATCAATCGATTCGTTTGGGAAAATTGTATGAAAAATAAATGTGTTTCACATTTATTATTCTTATATGATCACACTCTTGCTCCGTCAATAAGACACTGTACTTCTCGCTGTCGCTGTCAATGTCAAAACATGACTAATAGGTTTCAAAAATACGTGTAAGTAAACTGAAGAGCTGAACGTAAATTATTTATGTACAATACAATTAATTACTGATTGACAAGAAAAAAGAAACATGAACGGCGATTCTTGTTTACAGGTAAGATTTATTGTTTATACGTTTAATGGTTGTAATGTAATATGTTTAACTAGTAAAGATAATCAATTTTGTTTACAGAGCAACGCTGTGGTTTGTTTATGTCAATCAAAAAATTAACTGTAGAGCAGTAACATTATATGTATATGAATAATTTCGGACAGGCTGTGAATAATGAGGCAGTGCAGCGTCCTGCTGAAACCATAAAACATCATTAGGCATCTCAGAATGATCTACATTTGGAAAAATTCCTACAATGCCCGTAATATGTTTTGCTGTAATAGCTCCAAATAATTCACACCATATAGTGCGCCTTCAATAAAAATCCGGCCTATGACTGCAGTGCCCACAATCCCTGCACATACTTTGACCTTCTGTGGGCGTGGTGTGTGTGCTTTCATCATTCAATGTAGGTTTTAAGGTGTCCAAGATCTACAGTTCTGCCTATTAACAGTACCATGTAAACAAAAAGTTGCTTCTCGAGAGAAAATTATTCGACTTGAAAATTATTGAAAATTAGATCGTTATGGCATTGCCCGATCATTTTTTCACAGAATTCAACTCTTCAGAATCAGTTTCATTAAGCTCTCATATCAAATTAACTATATGGCTCTCATTTGATTTACAGATTTTAAAACCAAAAACTGATTTATTTCTTGCTTCATTGCCATCTAACGACTTGATAACTGTTAATAAAATATCCAATCGTTTTTCTTCTGATATTGCTGGGCGACCTGATTTAAACTGATCTCTTACATGAGTCAAGTTCCTAAATTTGATAGGTGTCTTACCTGCTTATTGTTAATCTTGTAATAGGCAGATCAGGGTACTTATAATTAAACAAGTCTCAAACTTGTTCTTGTGGGCGAGACCTATCTCCATTATTTCAATAAGTTGGTTTCATTTAAACCCACCATTCAATACAATCAAAATTACAATTCAATCCTATCAACTGTCTAAATTGACATTTGTATGTTAGTTGTTCCGGAAAAATCGAAGTAAAAACGAGCAAAACATCGATCTATATAAAAAAAAGAAAGGTAAAGAAAGAATTATAAAAACAAAACAACACTACTACAGTCTTAACCAGCGAATTCGAAAATCGTACTACTTGTCAGCTAGTAAATGGTGGCCAATTTGAAAACTTCCTTTGACCTTTTCTTATTATTTTGTTACATTTATAACTTTCAGTTGATTTTTTTGGGATAGGTGAATAAAAGAAAGACACTTTTTAACCGACTTCCAAAAAGGAGGCGGTTATCAATTCGTCGCGTTTTTTTGCTTTTTTTGTATGTATGTTACCAGATTTCTTCTCCTGTGGTGAAGCGTTTTGAATGAATATGGTATTGTTTGATAGGGTATATATCCGGATTGGTGAAACTTCAAATTTTGGAAAAGAATTCTATTGGTGAAGTGATGAAATTTGTTTATGAACACATGCGTGCATGGAAAACCATACCAATATTTTTGTCGATTTTTCGATAACTCCTTATGGATTTGTATAGTTTTTGAACGTTTAATCTATTAATCGGCTCCGAGTTCAAAAATATAGTAGATTGGTAGGTAATTAATTTGTACAGAATGAGCACCTATTAATGTTTACATTTTTTACTTCCTGGGTAGGTACCTAACAACATTGAATGTGTTATTTATTTGATAGAGTTGTATTTTGTTATAATTATTTTTAGCTTTTTAGTTATAGGTGGACGTCGGTTATATATATATATATATATATATATATATATATATATATATATTTTAAATCTTTTATTTCTAGAAAATGTTATGTAACAGTTTTGAAATGTAAACGTCCTATATATAGAATTCTAGATCTTTCAAATCGATATATCAAGTATTGGAATTGCCATTTAAAAAAATTGTGTATGACGTCATACAAATCACGTTAATGACATCATAAGAAATCTATTTAGGTCCAAATTTACGCATTATTAAATTTAAGTTCAACTTGTCCAAGGGTTTTTTATCTTTGTCTGGATAGATTTATTTCGTAAAGTATACTTGCACTCTGTATATAGAAAACTAATGCTACTATAATTCAAATTGGAATTTCATTAATTGTTATTATATTAAAATAAACACACTTATGTAATTTTCACTTAAATTTATTTACTATTGAGAATTGTTTAACCAGGTTACTGACTTCTTCAGAATACAAAGTAAGACTAACAATTAAATGGCTAAAACTGTTACAAAGAACTATGGGGATGCAATTACAGAGCTATTTAAAGGATTATTGAAGCAGGTAGGAGGGGATTATCACTATTAAGAAAGAACAAAATATTGTAATTGGATTTTTGAATGGATCAATTATGGCTGTAATGAGTTTATATAATTCTATTGAAAAAATTAAGCAATGGGGATGAATGGGTTTTGGTTTGATTATTCAAGAGGTATTGTGAATTTTTGTTTTTGTTACCTTCTAATGACTCTAAAATATATAATTTTTCAATTTGTTGTTGTAAATGTAATACTTCGAACGTATTCTGAGGTACATGATTTTCATTCAATGAAAGGTCGGCAAAAGTTGACTCATTATAATAGTGGCACTCAAATGCTTTGGTATGTTCATCCCATCTTGTCTTGAATGATCTTCCCGTATGACCGAGGTAGAAATTAAGGCAACTACCACATATCAACTTATAGACACCCGATCTGTTTTTGGCCGAAATATTTATGAACAACATAAGTAGATGGATTCGCCGATTCTAATGCCACCCCCCACCACTTGACCTTGACCTTGACCCCATTAACCTGACCCTAACCTTGACCCCTTGACCTTGACCCTTAACCTTGACCTAGACCTTGACCCCTAAACTTGACCCCTTAACCTTGACCTACCCCACCACAACTTATCACCCTACTACACTATAACAGACATTACTTAAGTAACGATGGATAGTCCTAGACTTCAGTTCAACAATGTCTAGTGAGAAATATAATTTACGTTTAGTAACAGATTTATCGAATGGTTCGTTAAAATTAAGACATTTAAGTGATTTAGAGATTGCGAAAATACCAGTGGAATTTTTAAAAGAATACATAAAAGACAATGTTCTTTCAACGGAGTTATTAGCTGTGTGGCATCGCTTACCGGAATCGTGTACGAAAGACTATTTTATTCAAATTTTGTTACCATGTTTTTATACACCACAATAATCCTTTGGAACACAATTTGATGGACCAATAAGTTCGCAAAAGAAGTGCTCAATTTGCAAATTAATTAACATTTAAAGACGACTGACGGAGCTTATATCTAGAAAATGGGTAGGAGTATGTATGAATCAAATAGTGATGTGATCAAATATTTACGTAAATATGTTTACATGTAATAACTGTGGAAAAGTTTTTGCAAGAAAAGATAGTTTACGTCGACATGAAAGAGAGGTGTGTGGTGAAAGTAGTTCAAGGCAGCCACCAACGAAAAAGAGGAAACTGGATTTGAAATATTGCAGGGTATGTAATCTGAACATTTCAAATCGATTGTTTACCTCACATTTAAAATCTAATCAACATAGGAATGCTTCTTGTAAAGATTATAGACAAGGTGTGCAAGTATTGACTGTGCTTTTAAAAATCGTATCATCACTTACAGAATAAACACCCTCTCAGTGTCATACAAATTTCAATGAGTTTTTTCGAAGAACTCAAGATTAATGTGATAGATTTAATTCGTGATGAAATTGAAAAACACAGCTCTATAAAATTAAATGTCACGTTGTTTGGTTCATATGTACTACCTACGAGGGAAATTCAAGAAATCAATCCTTCAATACAAAAATAAGATCGCCACGGTTTCGTCAACTTGCCAAACATCTATGATGATTTCAGCAAGGAGCTTTCTACAAAAGCCTCAGAATTTGAAGCACATGGTTCAGGTAAATTAGTTTTATGTTTTGGGTTTTAGTAACTAAATATTTTTATTTATTTAGGATGGTCTTTAGAAAATATATTATATTTGGAACTGAACATCAACAAATTTAACCCACTCCGAGCGTCATCATATATCCCCTTACCAAGACAATCAGTGTGAAAAGAGCCATCATAAACGTTGAAAACAATGATCAGTGTTGTTTCGCTTGAGTGTAATAAGCGCCTTGTTTCCTACTAATGTTAGTTCACATCGAATGAGTTCATACCCACATTTTTCGAATATTTTAAATTTTGCTAATATTGAGTTTCCAGTTAAATTAAAAGACATAAATAAATTGAACAGATGAATAATATATCGATCAATGTGTATGGCTTAGAGACTATGTATGAAAACAAAAAACCAGTTATACAAGTTGTTGGACCCTTACATTATACTAGATATAAACGTAGAGTGCATGTTAATTTATTGCTTATTAGGATGAATTTAATAAAATTATCATTATTGTTGGATAAAAGATATGTCTAGATTAATTTCATCACAAATAAGTAAACAAGGCCATAAAAGATTTTTTGTGATGGTTGTTTGATATATTTACTTCTGAATCAAAATTAAAATTTTCACCCAAAAATGGATTGCAATCATATATTTACAAGAATGCCTACAACGGATCTAAAAATAATAAAATATGGTCACTCAATGCCTGAAAATATTTTACAGTTTCAAAATTTTGAAAACAATTAAAAGTTCCTTTTGTGATTTACGCTGATTTTGAATGTTATCTGGAAAAAGTAGAACATGCGAATCCGATAGATTCATCAAAATCTTTTACAGTTAATACTTGTAAGCATGTACATACGCTTTTGCATATTTTATAAATGTAGTTACGATGATTCTATATCTAAATTAGAATACTATTGTGGAGCTAACGCAGCACAAGTTTTTTGTGATAGATTAGAAAAAGATGTTCATTTAATTTATCAAAATCATTTGAAAGATGTTAAACCGATGTTACCCGTTATCCTCAGATGAACAAAACCATTATGATACAACAACTATTTGCCATATCTGTAATAAAACTATAAATGAAACAGATAAAAGTAAAAGACCACGATCATTTAACAGGGCGTTACAGATCCCCAGCACACAGTATTTGCAACTTAAATTTTAAAGTGCCCAATTTTATCCCAATTTTTTCCACAATTTGACAGGATACGATAGTCATCTTTTCATTAGAATTATGTTGTGAAAAAGATAAAATTGATGTTTATTGCTCAAACAAAAGAAAAATATGTTTCCTTTCCAAGTCTCTTCTCGTTGATGGAATAAAGAATGAAAATAAAATCAACAAAATATTTTTAAAATAACGGTTCTTAGATTCTTTTCGATTTATTGCAGATTCTTTAGAGAAGTGGAGAGAGTCTGGAACCTACTCAATGTGTTGAAATCAAAAAATATTTTTCAGATGATGTTAAATTTGATATAATTAGGCAAAAAGGTGTTTTTCCATATTCATTTGCGATTCTTTAGAAAAACTGCAAGTAAACCACATACCACGTTAGCTGATTTTTTATGATCAACTAAAAGATGAAAATATTGAACTGAAGCTTACAATCGTGCAGTAAGAGCTTGGGATGTTTTTGATTGTAATAATTTAGCTGACTATGCAATAATTTATTTAATATCAGATTGTTTAATTTTAACGGATTTCTTTGAAGCATTTCGTTCGATTTTCTCTCATTTATATAAATTAGATCCAGCGCATTACTATACGGCTCCAGGCTTAAGTTGGGATGCTATGCTGAAAACTACAGATGTAAAATTGGAGCTTCTAACCGATATTGACATGCTACATTTTTTAAAAACAATATTCGAGGTGGAATTTGTCATTGCTCACTGTTAGGAAAGCTGTAGCCAATAATGTGTTTTGTAGAAAATTTTGAACCTTCCAAACCGAGTAGTTTTCATAATGTATTTGGACGCCAACAAATTTATATGGGCACAGTATGAGTCAGATTTTACCAGAGAGTGGGTTTGAATGGCTTTCACAAAACGAAATGATGAAATCAATGTTTTAGAGATTTCTGAAAATTCCCCTATCGGTTTTGTGTTTGAAGTTCAAATAAATTTCAGGAACATTGCATATATCTCACAATGAATTTCCCTTTTTGCCTGAAAATATTTGTTCTCCCATCTCGAAACAAAAAAACTTATTTGTAATTTAAATAATAAAGAAAGATATGTTATACATTATAGAAACTTGCAACAAGCTCTAAATAATGGGTTTAGAATTAGTGAAAATAAAATTTTTAGAGGTATAAGTTTAATCAATCAGCCCGGTTAAAAACCCTATATTGATCTCAATACAGAAATGAGAAATAAAGCGAAATCAAAACTTGAGAGCAATTGTATAAACAGATGACGAATTCTGTTTATGGAAAATCGTTAGAAAAATATAGATAAAAGAAATGATGTTCGATTAGTAAACACACTGGAAAAATTATGGAAAAAAATTGGGGGCTGAAGGTTTAATGCTAACCAATTTTAATAGCAGTGTCCATTTTTAATTCCAAATTTTGCAGCAATTCACTGGATAGATTAAATGTATATTACAATAAACCAGTTTATATAGGTTTTACAGTCTTAGAATTATCCAAAAAAACTGTAATGTATAGTTTTCTACTTATGAATTCTAAAGAAAAAAAAAATATGGAGATAAAGGTCACTTTATTGTACACAGATACAGATTCATTAATTTTTTTAATTGAAAAGATAACTTTTACTCTTGAAATTCAAAATAATATTGATAAATTGATACATCCAATTATACACCAAATAATATTCACGGAATTAGTATTAACAAAATCAATATTGGGGCGAATGAAAGATGAATATGATGGGCGAGTACTTTTTTGCTTTTATGGCACTGGTTTTGCAAAGGCATACTGTGTTAATTTGGGTGATACAGTTGACAAAAAAGCTAAAGGTTTAAAAATACGTGATTAAGAAAGCACTGGATGAAAATGATTATAAAGAGGTAGTTGAAAGCTCTGGTTACTAATATAGGAAAATGAATGTATTTACTTCAATTTTTGCATAATATATACACACAATTAAAAATAAAGTAGCCTTATCACCTCAAGACGATAAAAGATTTGTTATACCAGGAATGTATAAAACTTTAGCGTGGGGACATAAAAATTCGTTCCTCAATTCAACTACCTTAGATATTGCCGGAAGTGATGTTGATGAAATAATGAACTTACAGAAACTTTTAAACAATGAATTGGAAACAATAATATATCAGATATATATTGAAAAGTATTTATGAAAACACGTTGATAGTTAGATATAAAAATTAAATTTTAAGTGTTGTTTTCATTCCAACCAATGGTTGTGCTACTGAATGGTTAATATTGTTAACAGCTTTTGCTGGAAAACATCTTGTACATTTGAAAAATGGGGAAGTATCAGAGAGGATTTATTTGCACATCGCTTAATGATAGCGATTTATGGCCAAATACGTGGGAAAGAATGAAAACAACAGATAATGTCTTTTCGAAAAAATTTTACGAATTTGTATCTTCTGGTGGTAAATGTATAAGTAAAACTGTATTATTTCAACAACTCTTTTATAGAGAGTGATTGGATTGATATTACCACTTCACCATGTAATGAATATAGATGTATTATATTTTATTTATCATTAATTCTCATAAGTGTTATCTTTCTATTTTTCTTATAAAAAGTTGTTTTTGTAAAAAAGAATACAATAACCAATCCATAAGAATTATATTATTTATTTTTGTTATAATACAATCAGGAATTTCTTTTTCCATTTATTTCTAATATTTGTAAAAAATATTATATAATAAAGGTTTATATGTCATACATAAAACAAAATGTAATAATTGCCACAGGTGTGTTAAAAAGTTATTAAAATTGCATATATAAAAGTATTTTATTTCCATATGGAAAGAATGAAAACATACAGATAATGTCTTTCGAAAAAACCTTACAGATATGTATCTTCTGGTGGTAAAAAATATAAATTAAAATTGTATTATTTCAACAACTTTTTTATAGAAGATGATGATTGATTATTACCACTTCACCATGTAAAGTTTTTTGTAAAAAAGAATACAATAACCAATCCATAAGAATTGTATTATATTATTTATTTTTGTTATAATACACATCAGCATTATCTTTTTCCATTATTCTAATATTTTGTAAAAATATTACAATAAAGGTTATTAAATATTATGTCATACCATAAACAAAATGTAATAATTGTACTGCTATTGTTAAAAGTTATTAAAAAATTGCCATATATAAATGATTTTATTTCCTTACATTTTGGCGCATACAGCGAAAAGAATGCTAAAATGTTAATAAGAAGCTTTTTAGTAAAAAATATCAATAAAAAAAGTTTTATGTTGTTTTAAGTATTTCTAAGCAAGTTTCTCTAGTAAAATTGACAGGAGATTTTATCTTCATATACTGCTGTTATTTTGAGGCTGCAGAGAAAAAATGATACATAAAGAAAAGTTTTGGTAAATGTTGACTATCGTTTATGTCCAAAATATTCTTTGATTCCCCAAGGTTACAAGATATTGAACGAAAACAACAAGGATAACAGCCTCTTTAGGAACTTCAAAAACGCTTTAAATTTCACAAAACGATAACAGATAAAAAAATGCAACTTTTACATGCGCACAAAGTTTCCAGCAATCTGTGTCTATGCGCAGTGGTAATTTCAACATCGAGGACTTAACTTATACAACATGTAATTTTTGCAACAAACAATGTCATCTACTACTGTAACTTTTACATGTGCACAATGTTCCCAATAATATTTCCTATGCGCAGTTTGTATTTTCAACTTCCAAAGAAAATAATCACCTAACCTAACCTAATCTAACCTAACTAAACTAACCTAACCTAAACCTAACCTAACCTAACCTAATCTAACCTAACCTAAATCTACTATCTAACCTAATCTAACTTTTTTTTTTTTTTTTTTTTTTTTTTTTTTTTTTTTTTTTTTTACCCAGGTAGGTGGGTAGGATGAAAATGGTAGGGAGATATGGTAGGGAGATATGGTAGGGAGATATAGTGTAGATGTATAGTTTGCGATTATTTAAACGCAGCGTACCATTCAGTAAGCTAAGTTTGTTTCCATTGAACTTACCTGCCTGTTTCTATTCGTGCTTTTACATATTTAAGTTTTAATGAACTGTATTTCTTCGATTCTTTTGTTTACTTTGTTTCGCGTTTGGTTACTTACCTTTGCGTCTTTTTGGTTTTATTTTTACGTCATATTTTTGTGCTTTTTTGTGTTCTTTGTGTTCTTTGTGTTTTAAAATGTCATCCAATCCTGGAAAACCCGCAAGTTTCTATCCTCAACACTCTGTTGACCGTTCGACTCGTCAACTTAATATAGCGACGTCCAAGTCCAACCTCCGACCATTAATTTGGTAAACTCCGGTACGGAGTATGAGCAAGAGGTGAGTTTATATTTTACTTATTTCTCAATAATATTTTGTTGATTTCTGTTTAGTGGAGGAGTTTGTGGCGTTCGCGCAAGAAACATTACCGGAGCAGATGGAAGTAGACGATTTTGCGCTTTGGTAAGTTGTTTTCCGATTTTCTTTATTTTTTTAACTCGTATATTTTAGTATGAACTGCTCTTGAAGGGGAAAACTTGCGGGGAGGATAAATGAAGAAGAAGTAAATGCGGTCTCCCCTGTAAGATGCTCAAAAAAAATTATTATTATTTTTTTTTAATAAAAATATTTCAGCAATATCCAGATGAAACCGAGGTGGGCGGTTTGTCCGAGGATGACCTCGAGAGGGTATTGCAGGATGTAGTCTTAACTTTTATCATCTTCGTTTAGTAAATTTTCAAAATTTTCAGCTTGCAGAGGAGGAGCCTGCCCTGCCCACAGTCGATCTCCTGCTCAGGCCTCCAGCTGTTACTTCGCCTCCAGCTGTGACTTCGCCTCCACCCGCTACTCTGATTCCATCCCGAACGATGGATTGGACACGTCTTGGCAGATGTAAATTTTTCTTATTTAATCACTCTTTGAATCAACTAATAATTTAATAGTAATTAGCATTATCAATTTTCAAAAACAACTATTTTTAATTAAATAGAAACTAATATTTTCCATTTATCCAGATTCCTGAACCATCACTTGATGATGCTGAGACGTGTCTGAGGGAAGTCCGGGAAATAATCAGGAGGAAAGAGGCGAATCAGGCGAGAGCAGGAGGACGTCTTCAACCTGCGACTAAAAGAGAAAAAAATAGAAAAAATTATTCTAAAAATAAGGAGGGCGTCTGCCATGATACGTTCGTAAACATCGAGTTACGGCGGATTATGGCAGATAATAATCCATAAGTTTATATATTAGTATAATTTTTATTTTATTCTTAGTTAATTTTATCTTTGTAAAATAGTTAAATATTATAGTATTAATTAAAATTTCTTTGTTTATTTTCATAAAGTCTCATTGATTACATGTTCAGTTCAAATATTTGCTTATCATATTTTAATTAAACAAAACTTGTATTTCTCTGTTGAAAGTACATAGTGTTTAA